>JANRGW010038340.1:22478-40352 GCA_024733675.1 Psilopsiagon aymara | reverse complement strand
TACAGGGATGCTGGGGAGGGACTCTTCATTAGGGACTGTAGTGATAGGACAAGGGGTAATGGGTTCAAACTTAACCAAGGGAAGATTAAATTGGATATGGGGAAGAAATTCTTTAAGGGTGGTGAGGCACTGGAATGGGTTGCCCAAGGAAGTTGTGAGTGCTCCATCCCTGGCAGTGTTCAAGCCCAGGTTGGACATAGCCTTGGGTGATATGGATTAGTGGGAGGTGTCCCTGCCCATGGCAGGGGAGTTGGAACTAGATGATCTTCAGGTCCTTTCCAACCCTAACTATTCTATAATTCTATGAATTGGTGGTGGTGTTTCCTTGCAGCCTTGCCTTAGGTAGAAAGTAAAGATTATAAGGGAGCCCTGCACCAATGATCTGAGGAGATTAATCACTTTTTCCTTTCAAGAGACAAATGCAGACTTTAAATAGGTGCTGCTGATTGCTTCCATGGTAAGCACCAGGGTGCCTCCAGCACTAACCAAGTGTCTCTAGTTACACTAGTACTACTACACCACTCTTGAACACATGCAAGCAAACAAGATGATTCTGTGAGGTGCACTTGTGTACCAGCAAAGTCACCACCCTGAGAAAAGAGAGATAATTCTGAGGTCCTTCTGATGCTTTTCTGGACCTTTAGTTATTGGGGCTTGTTTACATTTGTTGCATTGCCCATGATCTCCATGTCCTGATCAGAGTCCCAGAAAGTCTGGGTGCTTTCTTTACTCTGGTACTTACTGAACTTGGGTTGGGGGAAGTTCTTATTGCTGCGGCCACTGAATGCATATTGAGTCACCTGAAAAACCATTTGTCCAGCTGCAGTACCAGAGAACATCTACTGTTCAACTAGATAATGAAGTCTCTCTGCTTTAGTATTTAGAGCAGCACTCTGCAGGACTCTGCTATGTTCTTACGAGTACAGATATAAAACAAGAAGGTCTTTGTGTTAATACTGACTGGTTTTAGTAGCGTGTCTCTTGAAGTTTTCAACATTGGCATGGGGAGCAAAGGGGAGAATGAATTTTTAGGTTTAGCCTAACATATCTTCAAGCAGGCAGTTCTATGAAAGACGCTGTACTGTGTTTTCAAATAAATTAACAGTTCTTGCCCTATGTATTTCTGCTTTTCTGCTGAGAGGAAAAAAAAAAAAAAACAAAACAAAACCAAAAAGAGTAATTTTGGGTCTTTTTGGGGGTTTTTATGAGTCAACGCAAAGCCCAAACTAGTTGGAGATCCTAACTTCCCTGAAATCCAGTCATGTCAACCACACAAGTGCTACTGTTCTGTAGTTTTAGACAAAGCGTGTCACCAAATATTTTGAAAGAGTTTGAATGTTTCTTCTGTTTATTAGGCAAACGAACACACAGGTAGAATGATGTAGTCAACTGGCAGTAGCTTTTACTGAGGACAAGGATAGGCAAACTGGGAAACTTATTTTTTGCTTTCTATGTGAGGAAGCATTGCATAATGAAAAGGAATAGTAAAGGATATCACTTTTATCCTCTGCTATGAGTAAGACCTATGTTTGAAGCGCACGCTGCCTTTGTGTGTGTGTGTGTATCTGTCTGATTTAGTGTTTGTGCTTCGCATCTGAAAGCACAGTCTTCATGTTCTGTGTTTTGGGGAAGCAATTCCACTTTTTAGAAACCACTGAGGAAAATTAAACAGATTTTAAACAAATGGGGAAACAGTGATAAATTTTTAAGTATATGCTATTTCTTATTCTATTAAAAAAGTGCAGATAACTCTTCTGTTTAGCTTAAAGAGGGTGGGGTTTTTAAAGTTGTTAGTGTATTGGATTTGTTTTTTTTGTTTTCAGGGTTTTTTTAGGGTAACTATGGTTTAACTAACTTGTTCAAGTCTCTTGTAATCCTATCACTTAATTTTTAAGCAATACTTTTAACCTCCATCAGTGACATTTTTCAAGCTTGAGTTGTACAAAGGAATTGAATAAAAACTTTTGGAGTTTTTTTGTTGGATTTAGTAGGGAAGTGCTTATATATGTTTTTCTGGAAACATTTTACTGTGTGTTTTGTTTCATGGAAAATAATTAAGGTCTGTATCCACTGATTGGTTGGAAGATTGGAGAAGAAGTTGTTTACTTAACTGAAGGCTGTATTTCAGAAATTGGCACTGCCATAAAATGGGCTCAGGATATAAGTAAGTATTCTTTAATTTTATAGAGGTTAAAATATATTATTACTTAAGAAACTGTTTTATGGGGACACAGTTATGTTACCAGGCTTGGTTTAGTATCCATAATTGAAGAAACTAGCCTATGTGTTTTGGACAGTGGGAAATGATGTGTCTCATTAGTAGATTCTCTGCTGAGTGTGTTTGCTGCAGAGAGTCAGCTCCTTTTCAGACTCTGCCTCTCAGACCCTCCTGCCTGCGTAGGTGCGGCTCAACGTGGATGAAGATGAGACATGTAATAGTGATAGTAGTTTGGAAATAAGAATTTCTGCAGCGAGACAAACCTGGTTTAATGCACTTCCTTTAGTGGGGTCAGATCCCTTCTAAGAGTTTTGAAAAAGTGATACAGATTTTTTTTATTTTTTTTCACTTTCTATGCTGGCACAGAGATACTCTTTATAGTTCAGTAATAGCAAATACAGCAAGAAGGATTAAGGCTTATTAGTCTGGACACAGCAGAATCTAAAGATTTCAAATAAATTTATGAAGTTTACAAAGGTAAATTGAAACTCCTGGTAAGTTACCAAGATGTGGTTTTCAAAGATAAATCAAGGTAGATTAACCTAATTTATTTCTGATAGGAGAATTTACTTTTTAGACAAGAAAAAGCAATATATCTCATTTACAGGACACCTCTAATCTTTTGTAAAACATGTATGTGGCCACGTAAGGGCATTATTAATTGAAACTACAGAAGATGGGCATTAGTAGAAGAGCTACGTGTGAGCGAAGAGCAAGCTAAAGAGGGATGTCTCTGGAGTTGTGAAAGGAGACATCTGGCTAGACAAAATAAAAATTGTGTTTCTCAAAGAGGTGATATTAGGACCCAATTTATATTTATGTATCAGTCACTTGTAAAAATACTAATGGTGCTGATACCATATTAAGGACTGATATCAGTTAGTAATGGTGCTGATACTATATTAAGGACTTCCTCTATAGTCATTTGGTGCCTGTGCTGACACTAACAATATCTGGGGAGGATAACATGGTTTATGTTTTGCAAATCTAGGTTTTTAAATACTTAGGGTGCTGTTGTTAGCATTGTCAATTTCTATTTATGTCTGTTGACCTAAATCTAATGACCTCTTACAGGATGTGAATATTAAAAGGCTGCAGCATAACAGATACAAGAGGACCCTCATAATAGGAGGATCACAGATACTAGAGTTTAGTCTTCATCTGAATAGGCTTTTGTTTTCAATATGAGAAGTGATCATTTTCCTTAGAACATGTAGTTTGAGAATATTAACAAAAGGAAAAGTCTAACTCTATTTTTTTGTTTCTTAATATATGAAGAAATGGAAGTAAATTATAAAAGCATACGATTTATGTGTTTTTACAGATCTTTTCACGAATGTAGATGAAACGGCAAAAATGGCACAGAGTATTGTTGATTCTCAAGGCGTTTGTTTTGTTCCAGGTTTTCAGGTAAAATTCTTACTATTAGTATAATTGAGAATGTAATTTTAATAACCCAGCTAAAATTTTAACCTTTTTACATATTTACATCTTGTCACAGTATTTATTCTGTACTGCTCAAGTTCCTGTTTTCTCTCACCACAATGCATGAAGATCATTGTTATATCAGAATGCTTAAACACCATCCCCCCATCAGAAAAACCTTACAAAATACGAAAATTTTATCCATTTTGCAGATGGAGGCTTGGGGGACAGCTAAACTAAATGAATTGCCCACAGTAAGTCAGGAAGTGACTGCAGAGACAGAAACCTATCCCATAGTTTTTTCTGCTTTATGCTGAGCCTTCATTGAGACAATACTTCTAAGCACTGTTCTAAAATAATTCAAGATGTAGGTTGCAATCCATCAGAGTATTCAAACTTACTGAAATATGAGTAAGATTCTGCAGTAAGATTTAATACCATCAAGTTCTGGTGTTACTAAAAGCCAAGATACTTTTGCTGGGAATGGTCAAATTGAGTATGGTAGACTTTTCTCTTAGAAGGCTTAGTAATTAATTAGTTTAAATGTTACCAACCAGTTCATCTCTCTATGTCTCTAAAAGCGGATTTGTTTTTTTTCTTTATCTTCATTGGTCAATTGCACTACATTGTTTGATCATTCCCGGGACCAGTGTTTTTTCTAAAGAAACAACATCTTTAATCTGACCTTTGTATAAGTCCCATATGTCAGTGGAATGAGGCAAAGAAAAAATTGATTTCTGCTGCAGGTAGCCCAAGTACTTTCTCTGGTGCTAATCATTAGATCTATTTTTAGGTATAAAGCTAGATTGTGCTAAGATGTTTCCATTTACTATTTACTGTGTGTAATTGTGCCACACCAAATTGTAGTATTTGCAGACAAGAATCCCAAGGTAGACAAATGTTAGTCAGATTTTTTTTTTGAATCTGTAATTCTATTAATATTCAAGTTCTAGCAGTGTTGGTAAAGCATGGGTTTGTTCTGGTTTTGTTTGGCTTTGTAGGTTTTTCTCCCTCTTGCTTTCCTGACGCTGTTTCCAAAAGGAACCCACTCAGTTTCTTGGGAGAAACATTGATTCAGTCTCTTTTTTCCTAAGTCTAATATTCCCAGTCTGAATTGGAAGCTGTACTTAGAAACCTGAATGGCTTTTTCTAATCATATGTCATGACCACTAATAGTATAGATAATGTGGATTTCTTTGCCTTTATAAAGTCCTGCTTATTCTAGTGGGCCGTGCTTTGCTGGTGGACTCACAGTAGCAGAATCTGTATCAGTTTAGAAACTGAGTGGATTAAATGGTATGAAAAGGGGCATGAACAGAGTTGAACACTTCTGGGACTGTAGTGTGTCTGTTTAGCTTCACTGGCTAGATGATAACACAAATTGATTTGCGATAGCAGTTAGAGAGGATACTTATAAAACTCGCGTTCATTTCCTACACAGAGTAAAGTGTTTCTCTACTCATCCATATTAAGGTAATAAGAACAAATTTTCTTTTATTGGATTATACTGCTGTGGTACAGTACACTGAGAGGAGTAACATCATTGTGAAAGTATATTTGAAATCAGGTGAATATGAGCATTGTTTTTCCTTTTACTCTGCTCAAAACATGGCTTTGCAGGCTTAATTTGCGTGGTTAATAGTTACAGCAGAAACTTAGGACTCTTCATTGGAGTGTATGCATATATATATATATATGCACTGCTAATTTTTTCTTTAATGATTGTTTCTTTCAGGATACTCATCCTTATGTAGAATATGGTCTATACTTTTTAGTTTACTACTTTGTATATGAACATCTGTAAACTTGGAAGCCATGAATCCTTATTATGCTACTGGGCTGGACAAGTAGTTCCATTCTTAGAGTTGGAAGGGTACTTGTATATTAAAAAAAAAAATAAAAATTAAAAATTCTTTGACTTCAGTGCAGTAGTTTCTTCTCTTTGGGAACTTTTGCAAAATGCCAGTTCTCATTTGGCTGTGTGTACCTATACGTACATAATTTTTTATATATATTTTTTATATGATAGCATTTTCTCAACTTACTTTACAAATACATGTGTATGTATTTTATAAGCATGAAATTCAAACATCTGGTAAATGTTGTCATGATTGATTTTAGCACAATACAACTGGAAAGGATTGTTTCAATGTAAGAATGACTCTCTAGAGTGAATATGAGATTTAACAGTTGTCACAGACCAGCAAACAAGTATTTTGTGATAAAGTTCAGAGGAGTGGAAGGGTAGAGAAGAGATTCATCAGCTGATCCTCTAGTTCTCCTGAAAAAAACCCACAACTTAATGACCATTGGAATTTTAGTTGAAGTCTGTTTATCATCATGTATGTGAAATCTGACTAGAGAACAGCAGTATCAGTGTGCCCTGCCTTAGACACTTAAAGTGTATGCTATATGTATTTTCAAGAGAAGTCATAGAGATTACTGTTAATTTAGTATGTCAGTTTTGGAAGAAGCCACTTAAACCTTTTGCTGTTTGAAAGAAGCTATTGAAACTGTTCACTGAGTTAGCTAAAATAACACTATATACCTCTTACGTATTGTTTTCAATTTTCTTCTTTCACTATGCTGCCTGTAATTGTCGTAAGTTATTTTTTCCTTACTATTTGACTCCTTTCTCAAAAGCCTGCAAATACAATTCACTGAACTCATGGTCAAATCTTATTTGCAGGTTTCTGTGAATGACCCATATTCATGTGCCTCTTTCATGGGGCTGAAACCTTCCACTACTAGAAATCATCTTGTACGAGCTATATTGGAATCTGTAGCTTTCAGGTACTGTTTGCTTAATTATCTTGCTTGTGTTTTCTTAGATTGGCTTTTATTTTAATCAGCAGTGTTAAATGGACATGACTGCAGTTTGTTATTTTAATCAGCAGTGTTAAATGGACATGACTGCAGTTTGTAAAATATAAATGATAATAATCTATTACTGTTACCCTGGAAAGAAGCCTTAGCTGCTTACCTTTCTTTTTTTTTTTTCTTTCACACCTTACAAATAAACTCATGTGTATTTATTAGCTCAGAATTTTTACTAAGTAACAAGATAGCGATTCTTAAATTATATTGGTTTGTGCATGTTCTAAAAATGTTTTATGTTTGAAGTTTGCCTTTACTCTTCTGACAGTGTTTTGTCAGAAGCTGTAGCCCACTCCAGCTGTGGTTAAAGTATCCCTAAAGCTGGAAGTTTTATACTAGCTCTTTGTCTAAAGTTTGAAATCTGGGTGTTCTTATAAAACATCCCATCAGTAGCTCACAGTGGAACAGATTGGTTCTGCCTTGCAAGCCCACCCAGCATGTCTTGAACTGAAATTGAATATGATTTGAGCCTGGTTCACACTGCACTGTGGCCAGTTAGGGAGCGCTGATACGATTCCTTCTATCTAGTCACCAGCTTTGCTTTGGGCATAATAACCTCCAGTGAAGAGGCAAAAAGGATGTCTGGAGGGAAGTAACATTCTCAATTGGTGCAACAGTTTCTAATGCATTTTTTTCTACACTGCAAGAGCAATGTGAGATGCAGTAATTCTTCATTCCTGAACTGAAGCATGGGTCTCTTGAACAGGGAGGAATATTTAGAGTCTCATCTCATTCAAATACCTAACTAGAAGAGGGTAGAGATTATGGTTAGATTTTCTCCCATTAAATGAAACAGCTTCAGAACAAGTCAAATTTGCAACCTTCATATGTTCCCTGTAAGAACAGCTGGATAAACTCCCATTAACACTCTGTCAGCCTACTTTACTCACCCTGAACCTCTTGTTACATCAGCAATTGCATCTTTTCTACAGAAACCTATTAACAATTTCCATCAGGGGAAAATATACCTTGTACAGTGACTTGCTATAAAATGGGCTGTAATTTAGCCATACTTGTGCCTTTGTAATGACGTGTGACAAAACCAAGTTTCAGTCTTTTTTTCTTTATGCATTCTGGAAATTCTGTTAGCTATTGCAGCAGTTCTGACACAACTGAGGCATTTTTTTGCCTTGTATTTTATTTTCTGACAATGTAGATACTGGAAACACTTTATGGAATTTAAAATGCTTAATTCAACTAAATATTTTTTTAAAGAAACAAACAGCTTCATGATATGATTGTGAAGAAGATACGCATTCCTCTTCAAACAATTCGGTAAGTTCTGGGCAACTTTAAATTTGATACGTGGGAATTTGATTTTAAATAGGATGGCATGTATTGTGCGTTTTATATTACTGTAAAAATCCTGCTGCTGAGAAGTAAATTATTACCAAGTCAAATGTTAATGTAACTCAAGTGGACGTAACCCACAGCAGGGTTGGTTCTTAATTAAGCTATTGGCATTGGTGAGTGTCAGTAGGTGAGCAATGACTAGTTCTAATTATTCTAAAAGAAAAAAAAAGAAAGAAAAAGGCAAATTAATGTTTCCAGGTAGCACTCGAGTGCATATGGCACTGCCTACCACAAAGGTGATTCTCCCCCCTGTTATCATTCTTTCAGACTGATTTTTTTTGTGCTGGGGGTCTCACAGACTGGATGTGGCTTTTTAAATGTCAGTTAAAGCTAGACCTGTTTGTGAGGAGAAGAGGGAGGATATTTTTACAGTTCAGTTGTTAAGATGCTGGTTTTGCTTCAGTTTTTGAAGAAGAAAATGAATGACATAGCCTTGATCCCTAGATTATGCGTTCTCATCTTGGAAAATTTAGCTTAATTACGCGTTGCTGGAAGTCTGTGTTGCACGTTTAGGTAGCTACTTCGTTTGAACACATTAGTTGTCTTAAGGTCAAGCAAGCCCTCTCAAGCTGAGAAAGCTCTCCAAAATTTCGCTTTCTGGCAGCCAGGGGTCATCGTGATACCACAGTCAAGAAGAGTAACGGAAAGGTTCCTGTCCCTCTTGTGGCTTTTTTCCTTATACCCATGTAAAGGAAGAAATAACCTGGCAGGCATGTAAACAGCTGAGAAATCAGACTTTTGAGTAGTGGAGGGAAAATGGAAGTGCAGAGTGGATGGAAGTAAAAGTTTCTGTCTTCGATCAGATATTGGGACAAAGTAGGCAAAGATGAAGGAACAGCCAGGCTTGGGGTTTTAATGAAAAGATAAAAAGTGCTAGATTTTTTTAATTTTTTAAGTTATTTTATTTTTGTTACATAGAGAATTGCATCCAAAATTTGAGAAGTTGTATTAAGACTACAGACTGAAAAATGGCGTGTGTGGAAGTGCTGCCTAGGGAACTTCAGAATTCTGGTCCCATTTACATTATAATGCACTTAAAATTGTATGATCGTATTCTGGTTTATTTATTAAAATAAAATTGCTGTTACGTATAGTGACTGTAACAGTTATCTACATCAGGAGCAGTTCAGCTTGTGGGTTAAGCGTTAAGAGGATGAGATACACTTAATGGGTTTTTTTAGTCTGGTTATAAACTGCTCTCTTCCCATCCTCTTATCTGCACATCTTCAGTATCTACCCTTTACTTCTGATTTTTTTGGTTTTGTGTTTTATCCAGCAAATATGTTTATTCCCTTTTTACCTATTGTCCTGTATCCCTGGTTTCTTCTTGATCTCTGGCCCTTACAAGCTCCTAGAAAGTTGTTTTCATTGGTCCTCCACATTCCTAATGATTCTCTTTGATTGTCTCAACACCATCAAGGAACAGAGAAGGAACTGTTAGTTTCAGTGCTCGTGTCCTGTGTTGTAGCAGTATGCAGCAGCCTTTACAAGGATGATCCTGGTGGTTCCTGGAGTTCTGGAATGTCACCTATTGTTCTCAGAAATAAGACATCCTAACAAATGGCACATAGGAACTTTGAACTAGAAGATGTGCAGATTAAATCTTCAAAGTATCTTCATGCAAAACTGAGCTAAACGTAAAACTGCGCATTTGGAAAATTTCTTTTTTCCCCTTGTAACCTGAATCAAATGAACATTTTATTTCTACAGAAGGAAAATGTATGTCACTGGCACAAAGACTGTGACTTTGCCAGTTAAAGGGTTTTATGCCACAATATAGAAGTGGTAATCCTACTTAACTGTTTGTACAAACTATCAAAACCCTGTAACATCACCAGTTGAGCAGTGTCCTGATTTTTACTTTCAGAAACAGCCAGAACATTTATGCAACAGTTTTCTGAGAAACCACATAATATAGAAGATTTCTAAGCAACTGTGAAGTTTTATTACCCAACGCTTTCTATAGTAATAAACAGTAAATGTCTTTACTGGACCACATTTGATAGAACAACAGCTTCGTACCTGGCTGGTATTGGAATCCAATGGTATAACAAACCAATCTATGACAATTCGAAGATGGCTTTTTGTTCTAGTTATATTTTGTTTTCAAGACTGGTTATCTTACACCACTGGTAATTACTCTGAGGTGATGCAAGATCAGCACTGATAAATTCTAGTTTTCTCCATTAAAGGATCTCTGATGTAATGCAATTAAGAAAATAGGAGGGTGGAAGCCTCATTCTCATCTTCTTTATGAAAAGAAGCAACTGTGATGTAATTTAGCTAACTAGTAAAAAAATTTGGTAGTAATGAAAACAGTACTTTCCAGATCTGAGAGCACTTGAAGGGGTTTGTTTAAGGTAATGGTTTTGACTATTGTCATGTTGTGGTAATCACTGTGGAAAGGTTCTCTTATAAACCCCAACATTTCAACAAGGATGATGCATAGTTTTAGAAGACAGAGCTTATTAAGCTTTTGATAATGTGGCTGCCGTGCGCCCCTGTCTGTCTGGCATTTCTCCCCCATTTTATAGGCATTCTTTTTCTTTTCCCAGGCACCTTGTGCTGGCTTCTAAATTTGCTGTAAAATGGAAAAGCATTTCTGCATGAGGGACAGGAAAATGTATGCATAGGTGTGAAACCCCAAAGTTTTTTTCTGAAATGTTGGCAATAAGCATTTGACCTAAATGCATTTTTTTTTAACTATTTCTTCCCTTCTCTCTGTAGAGCTGATGGAGGTGTCAGCAATAATAGTTTTGTCATGCAGATGACTTCAGATTTAATTAATAAGAAAATAGAAAAACCTGTGAATGCAGACATGTCAAGTCTTGGTGCAGCTTTTCTAGCAGGCCTTGCTTCAGGTATGTGTTCACTTAAAGGGGTTTTGTTTTCCCTTCATAATACATGTTTGTAAATATGGAAAAAAAACCCAAACCAAAACCAGAGTGTAACTTCAGATAATTGTAAAAACTCCCACAGGATTACTTTAGCCATTTTTGTAGGAATTCAAGATAAGTAGTTTTTGTGCTTCTCTGTACAGTGCTATGTACCCATGTACTTGTATTTGTTGGCCCAAAGAAACAGATAATGTCCAGCATAAACCAAATCAAGGACCTTATTTGTATTTCTGACACAAGGTCTTGATTTGCTGAGCCGTTTTATGCTTGGTTAGTTTTTCATAAACAAATAGTGACAGCAAGTTTAATGTGAGAAGTGCCTGCACATAGGTCTGTAAGATCTGTTGACATTTAGAAGGATAGATATATAGTACTGGAGCAGAAGGAGGTGAACCCTGTCTTTGCTGCTTCCCACTTTCTTGACCTGGACACTGTGTATCCCTTCCCACATTTGCACTTGGAGCAGTGCTTGGTGGGGATAGATCATATGACAAAGAAGCTGCTGCACTTAACTTGCAGCCCTGTCATCTGTGAACCGTGTCTTTATTCTTTAAGGTTTTCAAAGAAATAAACACATTAGAAGTACAAAATAAATTATCAAGAGGGGAAAAAAAAAAAACACCTCTACTCACACAGTATTATTTTAGATAATTATCCAGACTTAAAACTACTGTCAATGGTTTTGCTTAATAACCACCTACAAAATATATTTCCATTAACTTCATTAAATTGCTCTGATATGTAAATAGCACAACTGGAAGATAAAAACTATGTGCTCAGTAAGACTTACTCAGCAATTAAAACTCTAGGAAAGCTGCAGCCCTTGTCAGACAAGAATGATTAAATAACCTAAATGAATCTGAATATGTAACACCAGATGTTTTCTGCCATGAGTGCAATTTCTGGGACAGTAGCAAAGCAGCAAGAGCAAAGTCTTGGTTTCTGTGTCCCTTCTTCATTGAGAGGGACCTGCAGCCAAAAGCACAGTGTGGATGAAACCTAAGGGAACTTCAGTATACCAGAGCTGTTCCTTGGAAGCCATCCCAGCTAAGCAGATGTACTTCTGTAAGGATTCCAAACAAGTGGATGCTATTGGAAAGGAGTTTCACAATGTTAAAAATATGCTTCCCTCTGAGAAAGTTGTTGACTGAGTAAAGAAAAGCTGTCATGGCTTCTTACTGTGCTTCTGCTTTGGATGTCTTGGAAATAGATTAAAACAACTCAAAAATAACATATTTGCAGCTGAGCTTGAGAATGAACTTTCTGTTTATAGGATTTTGGACTGACAAAGAACAATTAAAGAAGCTAAGGCAAATAGAAGTAGTTTTTGAGCCCCAGAAGGACTTGGCGGAATACAAACCTGCTATGGATACCTGGCTGCAAGCAATGAAATGCTCCCTGCACTGGTAGAAATTGGCATTTTAATGATAGAGGAATTGAAATGGTTTAATTCATGTTTATAACACTTTGGGAGTAATGGGACAGTAAAAACCTGTCCCGTTTGAAATTTGTGATGGTATAAAGTTATACAGTACTCCAGTTACCCACCCTCCCCCCCCCCCGCTAGATTACTTACCACACCATAATTAACTGTCCTATCATCCCTATGACAGCTGTCATCCAGCTGCAGCATTTGTGTCCCTTCAGTGACCTCCTCTGGGTGGCCCAGCTGCTTGAATCCTCCCCTGTACTAGAGATGGGGAGTCTTTTTCCTACTGAGGAACTCGCCTCCCTTCAGATTTTTAAATCTTCGGTATGTTAATCAGCAGGGAAGGGTAAAAAGCATATATACGCTTATGTGCCTTAATAGGCATTTCTAAGAAATGTAAAATGTTTTTTGGGGGTTGGGTTGTGATGAACTTGATGGGATACAAAGATATTCTCTGATTAGTAGCCTGTTGCCACCTTTTGGTTGACTTCATAAGGAAGCATTTGACCCAGCTCTGTGATGACATTTTTGTGTACTTAAATTTAAGATGAAATATAAAAGAAATACACTTTCAGTACTCCATTTTAAAAAACAGAAAATCAGGAATTTTGTAGCTGATGGTTCCTATTTAACTTGTAGAACCTTTTTTTAAAAATTTTCTAAATACCAACAGCTATATTATCTGGCATGGGTAATAAAAAGACATTAAAAGTAGTTACAGGTATGCTATTTAACTTGTAAAAATCTGTAACATTAGTAATTTCATACTGTTAGCTAAATGGGAGTAAAAGTCTATTTTTGAAACTTAATTTTACATTTTTAAAACAAATTATAAGAAATGTGTAGTTAATTATTTTTATGTATTTGTGTATCACTAATCTTAAATTACTCTAATTTTCTCAGGTGTATGTGTTAAATAAAAAACGTAAAATTATTAAACATTTTCAATTTAGAATAATACCAAATCCAAGCTGTGGGTAATTGTGTTCCACCAACACAGGAGACAAGAACTGTTTGTAGATTTGACATTACTGAAGAGGGCCAAGAAACTATCATCTACCTTTTCTTGTGCGGAAACATGGAAGGTCAAATCATCCACCATTCCCTCAGTTTCTTACACAGTCATCTACCATGAGCTGGAACATCTACTCTAGCTGTCTTCAAACTACATCTCATTTCCCTGTCACCCTTAGCTTAATGTACCATTTTTCATATAATGCTACTTTGTCCTTCAACCTGTTCTACGTATTGGCACGTTCTTTTTTTAATCTGGGTGTCGTCTAAGTTGCAGAGACCGTTCTCTCTTGAGCCTACATTATGGGAATTGTAAACTGAATTCCAGAAACAGGTCTGTCTGCTGATTTCTGGTGATACAGCAGGCTTTTTGTTGTTGTTGTTTTCTTTTTGAACCATAAAATGTGGCTGTCTAGGTGCCAAGACTTTCAAGTCCATTGACGAGGTTTCCTCCAATCCTTTGCCTGCTCTAAGGTAAGAGCCTGTAGTTACAGGATAGGTGGAACACTCATTTTGCTTCAACACCTGTGTTCCGCTTGTGATTTTCTTTTGTCATCTCAACCTCACTGCTAAAGAAAATGCTCATGGGCAAGAAGGTTCTACTAGGCTGAACAGAAGGGCTTTCAGTCTGGCATTTTGAATGAAGTTTGTGCCTCAGTCACTGGTGTTCTACACCTTGTTCTCACTGAAGGAGTTTACTCTCATCAAAGTCTGCCTAGGGAAAACATCCACCTATTTCCCCCTCGATGAAGGCTGCCTGACATATGTTCCCTTAATAGTTCTGTGGTGTTCTGGGCTTGATGAGGGTTCCTGCAGTGTTCCCAGACAGAGCTGTAATGAGAGCCAAATCAGATTCTGTTCAGATCACTTCTTTGAAAGTAACTCAGGTACCCACATGCCTTATTCTGTATCTTTACATAGTGGGTGGTTTTCATCCTGGCCATAGAACAGCTAGAAAGACAGAAGATACCCAGAACATTATACAGCCCTCTTACTCAGTGTCCTAGAAGGACCTATTTAGTAAACTTTTGTCACTGTTTAATTTGAAGCAGAAAATTTAACCTGTTTTACTTTCAGTAGCCTCAAATCTACAGGAAAGAAACCTCACTAGAAATTAAGGATGCCAAAAAAAGGCCTTACTCTAGTCAGCACCCCAGCCTTTCAAATTAAGGCTGCAGAGCTGTGTTCTGTTGCGGAGAGGCTCAAAGTAGTAAGCAAGTCATTCTGAAATGAATGGTGTGTCTTTAAGTCTGCCAAGATGGAGCAGTCTTTGGAGTGAGGTTAAAGCACCTGCCACAGCTTGTGATGTGCAGCCACCTAGAGAACGAACAGACTGATTGGAGTCTTGGAAAAAATTTGGTTATTGATCATTAAGCCTCTTTTGCTTACCTGTTACAAGAGAAATTATTTTACCTCCCCAGGAAATTTTTTTATGTGCTTACACCTTAAAATGGTACCTTTAAATTGATAATGAATTTGAAATGAGCTTTAAGTACTTAGATACACTTTTGCTGGCACTTCACCATCTCAGTTTTTGCTACACAGAAGGACATTAAGACTGCTATAGAAACTCACTCATGCTAACTTGAAGTACGACAGCTTTTCCTGCTGCTTTTTGGTAAAGATAGTAAAGGTGGTCATACAAAAGTAAAAAACAAAATAAATTAGTTTGATATTAAAGATAGTAATACAAAAAATACATACAAATTATTAAACAGTTTGTAGTTTTATCATTTTAAGAGATACATCATGTTGGACTGTGATGTACCTCATCAGACATTTGAAGTTTGGAAATTCAATTGAGAGATGTGTTAATGATCTCTGGGCATTCTGCCTTCACAGATACACATGGTGCTGATAATTTCATCCCAGTTTGGCAATTTCATAATTCATAATGACATTTAGTCCTACTATGCATGTGGGAAGTACATGGCATGAAAATCCCTCTGATGTTGGAGGAATCTCACTACTATTGAATTAATTATTGCACTATTGCAAAAGAAAGGGCAGATAAACCGGTGTTCAGAGAGCTGAAAGTACTGAGCAGAAGTTGTATGAGTTTTCTTACACAACTAAGAAAAGAATCAAGTCAGCTGTGTTTAAAATCTCAACTGTAATGAACTTTGCCAAGATTTTTGAGTACTGTTTTCATGTAAGCAGTGTTTTTTTTCTCTCCTGTAACAGCTAATTTTATCTAATTCAGTCGCTCTCATCTGTTTTTGACAAGAGCATTTAAATCTGCTTTCCTGTCAGAAGAAAGTAAAAAAGGAAACTGAGTTGCTCTTTCAGCCTGCTAGCTTCTTTTTGGTGTAATCTCGTCTCAAGTTCCTTCTGCTAGACCCAGTATTTCCAGGATCAGGGCACAGCATAGGGGCTCAGCAGGCAAAAAAAGGTAAGAACCCCCCCTTTTTTTTTTGTTTTGTTTTGTTGCCAGTCAGTGAGCCATAGAATTGAGGGAATTTTGTGCTCTTAACTGGTCCAAGCTAAAACGTACTGACAAATTTGTGACCCACTCTTCTCAAAGAAACAGGTACAGCAGCACTGCAGATTGAGTCCAGGAGTATGGTAGTACTCAGACCCATTAATCGGACAGCATCTTAGTTTAAGGTTTTATTGGCAAGGGGGGCAAGTTCAGCTGCAGCAAAGAGGTGGAGGAGGCTGTTTTGGGTTACTGTTTGTATAGGTTATCATGGAAGGGTTGCAGGCTGGCAAGAAAGCAATCAGACTGACAAATGTTGATAAGTAATGTGTTGAGAAAGGAAAAGGTTTGGGATCTGAATGGGATCTGACCAGCCAGCACAAGCAAGAGGCTGTTCTAAGGCTGGGAGACCACTGACAGTTTCTGGAGGGAAACATGAGAACTTCCTGCAGTGCAAGTTTTACTGTGAGTAGCTGCCGAACCTGTGCCTTAGCATGTGTAAAAGATGTTTTTCAGTACAGCTCTCATTCTGGGATAAAGTTTGGGATTTGTGTAAGTTCTGAAGGACTATGTATTGGTTTAGAATGTTAAAGCCATAGCATACTCATGCAAGCTGATAATAATTTCAGCAGCTTCAAACTCCATAGTAATATATATTCATCTCATTCTGCAATTTGGTGTTGAAAGCAAACTACAGCAGTGACCTTTCTTCTGTTTCTCTCCTTAATGGTAAAAATACCTATTCTTTTATGTTCAGAATCAGTTATAGTACCTGACCTCAGCTCATCCATGTTTCTTGCAGAAAAATAAATAAACCAATGAACTGAGAGAAATTTGAAGCTTTGTGTTGAAGGCTGGCTTTGAGTTCCAAGTATTTGTTTACCTCAAGTAACTTACTGAATAGTGCAGTAAACCAGGTTTACTTCTGTTTTGATTCCTTTTCTAAGGCAGTGTGTGTTTTCTGTGCTTCTGCCAGGGCATGCTTCAGTTGCCTTTGTTACTGTGATTGTACGTAGTAGAGGGGTGTCCAAGAGAATACACAATAGTTTGTTCTGTATCTTTAATATTTTCATGAAGGTCTCTTGTGTAACACTGCAAATATTGATAAAGGCATTGTTGCCTGTGATAGAAGTATTTTATAGAGGATGAAAAGAAACTAAAACAACAAAGTCAGCAAATTCCTGTGCACATGCTCTATTTTCAGTTGTGAGCTATCCCACTGAAGTAAACATACAGTTCTTCCTGTTTTCCTTAGTCCTTTATTTAAAAAATCTGTTTTACAGGCTGAACCCCTGGTTTTAGATGCTTCTTCCCTTTTTAGTAAAGGAAACAGGATCAGATATGTCTCTCTACAGCATTTAACAGTCTTTAAAGCAAGAAAAGAGCAAATTTAACATGTATGGTGTACTCTGTGTATGGTCTACAGGCTTCTAAGGCATACACATAGTGTTTCTGCATCCACATAAACCTTGATTTGTTCAGCTTGTTCAGTGGCATTAAGATGAATTTGCGTAACAGAAGTTTGAAAAATGGTTTACTGCATGCTTGGATGTGTGCCTAGCTGTGCAGGAGAAAGACTTCAATGTTGCATCCTTGCTTTGAATGGTACTAGTGCTGATTTGATTACTTACTCCCAGGAGTGTTCTCTATTCATATTCTAAGAATATATGTGTACCTATATATATACCTACATATATATGAGTGCCTCTCCTATGAAGATAGGCTGAGTTTGGCTTGTTCAGCTTGGAGAAGGCTCCAGACAGTCCTTAGAGCAGCCTTCTAGTACCTAAAGGGACCTACAAGAAATCTGGAGAGGGACTTTCACAAGGGCATGTAGTGACAGGACAAGGGGGAATGGCTTTAAACTGAAAGAGGGCAGATACAGTAAGAGGAAATTCTTTCCTCTGAAGGTGGTGAGACTGGGCACAGGTTCCCCAGAGAAGCTGTGGCTGCCTGCTCAAGGCCAGGTTCAACCCGGTTTAACGGAAGGTGTCCCTGCCCATGGCAGGGGGTTGGAACTAGATAATCTTTAAGGTCCCTTTTAATCCAAACCCCTCTACCTCTAGAATACTTAATCCTCCTTTGTGGAAATTATTTTTTTTAAAAGGAAATGTGGAAACTAAATACTAATTAAAGCTTTGATAATGCCCCAACACCTCCAGACAGGACTCGGTTTCCTGGGCTCTATCGGCAACTCCTTTCCCCGGGAGGGCCGGGGCCGCCGCTGCCCCCCCCCCCCCCC
>JANRGW010038340.1:0-20864 GCA_024733675.1 Psilopsiagon aymara | reverse complement strand
GGCAGGCCTGGGACGGCGCCGCGGCGGGCGGGCGCGGGGCGGGTGGGGAGGTGACCGCCCCCCCCCAGGGGGCTTGGAGTGCAGAAAGGGAGCGGCGAAGCTCGAGTATACGTTGGACTTCATAGCGTGGTGGGTTTGAGTTTTGTTGGGGGAGGGTTGGTCCGACAGCAGCAACAACAACAACGGCAAAACTTAATTGAGCTCCTCTTCCTGCGCCCTTTGAGTTACAGGCCTTCCCTGACTGTCTGCCGTAAAGGGTTTAACGGCAGAGGTGGATCCAGATATAAACAGCGTCTTTCGGGGTTGAGGGTGCAGACAATAGGAGGAAAATACGGAATAAGCAAACTTCCTTGAAATGTGAAAGAAAACCGCATCTGAGAGCGTGCTCCCTCGCTGAGTAAAGGGATGATGCTGAACTGTGTTATCAGAATTTGCACTGTTTTTCTCTGCAGAAAGGACTTTGATTTTCATTTTCTCTTCGAATTTTTGAGTTGACAAAGCAAGGGAATAAGGGAATAGTTTAAAGTGATGTGATTTAACGTACTGTGTACAACCAAAAGAATTACTTGGTCACTTTTTACAATTTGGAAATCAGTTCAATTATTTTCATGACTCTATAGGCTGATAAAAACATTACTGAAGAGTTGTCAGCTTCTATCACTGACATAGCTTAATTATGCTGTCAGAAATTAGAGCAAAACGTTGGATGTTGTGTGATGTTGTAACTTGTTATAATCTTGGATTAAAAAATAATTTTATGCTAGTGTATGTTGATGCTATTCAAAAAGAAATGCATATTTTTTTCTCCATTTCTTCGGCCTTCCCGTATTAACTTCAGTTCACTTGATAATACTGCACCCTGTCTCACAAAGCAAATGGTATGATCTGTGGGGCAAAAGCTCATGACCAGTGTTACAGAGCAGATGCAGAGCTGCATTTTGCAGCCCATATTTGTGCTAATGCTGTGTGTACTTGGATGTTTTGTACATAGTGAAGTACTAAATTTCAGGAACTTCTGTTCAAATTGGCATGTAGGGTGTTAACAACAGTCTGAAGAAACATGGAAGGGTAAGGAGAAGTTTGCATTATAGAATATATTTGGCAGGAGAGGTGGCCATATGGATAAAAACTGGTCAAATTCTCCGTTGAAAACCGTGAGGTGAGTCTGATGCCTCTAGAAGAGGGAAGAGTAACAGGCGAAATGACTTAGTCCTTTACCAAGGAAAAACCTGAAAATTAACAAGATTGTCTCATGGGTGAATTTGAGTGATCTTATTTTACTGTGAAATTATTGGGCTTTCTTTTAACCACTTCCTTTTTGTACAGAGATCAGTCTTGTAACACAACAAAACCAAACCGTTTGACTTGTACGATATTGGTGTAATTAACTTTACAGAGAAAAACACACTGTTGATGGGAATGATCTTTATTGCTGCAGGGGGTTCTGACTGGCAACTCACTTTACCAAGGGGTAGGGTACGATTTTCAGTACAGCATCTTGACAGCAGCTATCCAGTGTAATGGGGGTAAGCCAAACAATTTAGCTGGGCAAATGCACAGTGCTGCTTTGCAAGGGATCTCAATACTATGTCTGTTCTTGCACACGCTGGCCACTACTGTGTGGGCCCCTTGTGCATCTGGACATGTTCCCTGGACAGTTGCGAGCACCCTCACAGTTAAGGTCTTTCAGCAGGTTTGACTAAACTATTGGTACAGGTTTAGCAAAATTATAGGAATGAAAATTCCAACTCTTCATCCCCTTCAACAATTTCTTGCGTTATTCAGCTTAAGTGTGCAGATGGTTTTGCTGTGCCTATAGGAAAGTTTAGTGAAAATCTCTAGAAGCAATAGAATAGTGACCTGATATGGTTAAGGGAGGGAAGCTGCAGCCCATACTGTAGTGGATAGGATGCAGTAGTTTAAATATTACTAATGTGGAGCAGAACAAGTTCTTCAGTTACAGCTAGTCTAATTCAGTTCTTGGAATTGCATCTCCTCTGATGTGCTGCCTTAAAATAGTATTCCTAGGGTTGTCTTCAACAAGAAACAATTTCTGGAATTGTTTGCTTTTTCTTACGTGCATTTTGGTGTAATGGTTAGGAGCTTCTCCTCGACCTTTCTGATGACATCCACAGCACTTGACTGCTAATAAATCTTAAAATAGGGAAAATAAACTGTCCAGTCTGGTACAAGGAAATACACTTGTGGAGATCTTGTGTGGAAAGCCAAGAAGCCCCTGGAATTGGACAGGTTTATCATAAGATTTTAGGTATTCAGTGGAAAACAATCCAAATGTCTTGGTGTGGTAATAGCATATGTACCACGTCAAAGCTGATGGTATAAATGCTTGTTGTGGGATCTGAAGAACTAAGTATATGCTGGGAAATACTGTAAAAGGTGCAGGTGTGGTAGGGAGTGACAGGTTTATAACAACTTCCTGGTTCAGTTCTTCATGTTTTTTGTAGCATCCAGTATTAGAGTGAAACTAATTCTTCCCCTCCCCCTCGCCTACAGCTCTTTTGCAAGAACGTGAGGCACTAGCAAGTGATCTTATTCTTACAGTTTCATAAAATGAAACTTTGCTACCTTGGTTTCTGATATGCAGTCATAGTTTTCAATAAAGGTCTTTACAGACTGTTCTAGTTCACTTTTATACTTTTCAATATTAATAGCATAAAAATAAGTCCAAGCAAATCAAACAATTCATTTTTGATAGCTCAGTTTGCAATACTACTATGTATTATAATATATGGTAACATAATATATATGCTAATCATGTGCATACTAGTGTATTCTAATCTATGCATGACTGTAATCTGTATCAAATGCACAGTTTTCTAGGGTATACTATTTCTACTAAAATACACACTAGTAATTAAATGTACTAGTAAATGTAAAGGGGTGGTGTTTGGAAATAACTTCTCCTAGATAAAGCTATTCACTTAGTACTGTTGAAGAAGCTCTTTGCCTTTCAGGGCACACTTTGCAAAATCCACAGCCTGCTGATGCCACTTGGGGAATATTTCTCTTTACTGAAACCTGCTGAAATTTTTTAGATCTTCTGGCAGCACTAACTTGGTGATAAAATAACACTTTGGCCAGCTCACATTTCATATTGGCTGTCACAATAGAGACTGAAACCAAGCTGGAAAAGGTTAGCATTCAGTTTTGTTGGTATGCTTGGTTGTGAATGGCAGCAATTCAGGTGTTCTGTTGTTCAACAGGGTCCTTTACTAACCTCTGTCCAATGACTGTATCATCTGACAGGGTGCATGAAGAGGTTCCTTTGGTAAAACCTCGTAATCTGTTTCCCCATGGTGGGTGTTAGCAGATGTGGTCTGTGTGTGCAAGTGACCATTTTCATTCACTATTTTGTTACTGGGAATTTCAGCCCACAATATAAGTGGAAAAATAAAGAAAAAATAAGGTCATATGTTCAGAATGAAATTGTCAGGTTGCTACAGGTACACACTGACTTTAAGGCTGTCAACTTTTAGTAAAGTTGTATAGATGAATTCTTCAACTTGGTCACAGCTATTTGAGTGATATTTGTGGGAATTAAAGTGAAAGAAAGTGTATCAGTGTTTGTGCATTAAGGCTTGTGAATGCCAATGCATTAACATATTAAAAGTCACTTGTGAACCGTAACGGTCATCCAGGTACTAAACCTTTCCCATCTGAGCAATAGTTGTAATTACCAGAATAACTGTAGATTACCTGTAATAGAAATTACAGTGGCAACATTACCAATAATTATGAATGAGATTAGGAACTGCAAGAGAAAGTGATCTTATGTCTCCAGAGTGAAATAAAAAGCCTTCATATGCATGGGCTTCATTTATTGTGAGAAAAGATTTAGGTTTTTTCTTCATTATATATTTGACCTTGGGAAGCATGTTTCTGTTCTCTTAAATATGCAATCCAATTGTTGTAAGCTTCAGTTTATTTAAAATTCAACTTAATATTTCAAATACATTTAAACAATTTTTTCTGATCAATACATACAACTGATAACATTTCAAGCTGTGTATTGATTCTGCAGAACAGCAGGCTTCTGCTCTCTATCAAAAGCAAATTATTCATCTTGCTTCTTGCTATGTAAGAACTCGGGAAAGCTGTGATCTGAAGATAAAACATCCCACTTCTTCCTAATGGATTTTTACTCACAAACTCCAGTGAACGCTGCAAAAGCATGGAGTAGTCTTCATACAAACAAAGCATATCCAACCTGTGTTGCACTTCAACCCATCAGTAAATTTCCAGGAGATCATAAGTGATTTATTTTTTTTTCTCTCCCAGAAACTGTCACAATATGGTTCTGCAAACCAGACTGAACTGAGCAAACAGCTCTCTAAATCTGAAGGGTTAATCCTGCCCTGTGCACAGGCCCAGGTGGTCACATGAACTTCTTCCTCCTTTCAGCCCCGTTGTTGGTGTTCCTCCAGTATTAGAACTACATTGTCTCACTAAGGGGATCAGGTATAAATGGGAGTTGTTGAGAGCATGTAGCATGGGGAAGGAATGGAAAGTGGAATAAGTAGGGGAAAAAGTGGAAGATCCCTTTTAGCAATGATAGCAGGGGTAGAATCCAACATTGGTGTGACTTGTTACATGAAATATTACCCTTGAGGTAATTCTGTGCTGTAATTGTTATTTGAGAGCTTGTGTATCACTAGAAAAAAAACCCTTTTGCCTTTGTACTGAATTATAACTTAAAGTATGATAATTTTTTGTAACCTGCACCCTTCAGTGAATACTGTCATAATCTTCAGTCCATGCAAAAATAGAGTTCATAATGGCTTTAAAGTAGAAAAAAGCTTCTAGCAAATTATAAGGAAAATGTAGGGAATAGTTACTAAGTCTCTCTCTCCAACATCACGTTCTTTATCCCTATATAACCTGATGGTCTTTAATGAAATGCAAATGTAAAATTATCTTCAGTTCATTGGATGTTAAGATCCTTCCAGCTGCAGGGTGTAGATAAAATGGTCTCTCAACAGAATGGTTAAACTGTTCTATGTGTCAGTGTACTGATAACTCTGGAAATCTTAAAATCTCAAAATTAAAACTCATTACAAGATCAGATTAATTTCTTGATTACTCTCCAATGTATCATGCAGTATATGGTAGTTAGAGGTTTTTTTGAAGTCTCAGGAGTCAAAAAAAGATGCTCTTTTCAGTTGAGCTTAATTGAAAGAGGAGCTAATGTATTATTGGCAATGCACAAAACTGACCAAAATACTTTACAGTCATTCATATAGATCACTAAATTTTTTTCAGTTGTCAATCCATTGCTAAAATGAAACGTCTAGGGCAAGAATATATTTGTGAGATATACTTTTCCAGTGAAGCCACAGACTCAAATGCTGTGTCCTGTGTAGTAGTCATCTATGGAGAAAACCCTGGGCTAGAAACCTAGACAGAGAACAAAAGATGAGTGTATGGAATTAGACTGTCTACTTAAAAGAGCTGCAGCTAAATTTCTGTAAGTTACAAATCTGTGTGTACCTGTGCTGATACATGTTGTTTGTAAAACTCGGAAAGAAATTTTAGATCACCTTACTTTTTTGATTGCTGCATGAACTTATTTGCTGTTATGATGTCAAGCCCCGCATACGTTATCTTGAATGACAGTATGCTAGTTTGAGGAATTTAAAGAGCCTTCAAAGGTTCAGGTACTTGGGAATTATTCTATATGTTTAATGTAACGTCCTCCTTTTTTGAGCATTAAGGGACATGCTTCATCTCATTGGTTTTGAGATAAGCCACAAGTGCTGCTCCTATTCTTAGACTTACAGTTTAACACCAATACTTGCATGATAATGGACATGTCTGAGAACATGTCTGACAAACTGAGTCCCTTGGAGGAAGGAATATCTAGTTCCAGATCGATGGAGTTTGGGTTGCAGCACTGTCAGGACTGTACAAGCAGCAGAACTTGAGGCTCAGCAGTGCAGTTAAGTGCATGGAGACTTTGGGCAGTTTCATCTAAGGGAGAGTTTGATTACAGTGTTGGATATCATTTCTGTGTTTTCTGTTCTCGTCTCTTGTACATCCGCATATCTGTTTTCATCCCTTGGATTCAAGACATTCGGTAGCTTCCATCAACAGTGCTTTTGCTAGTCGTGTTATAATATGTACAACAGTGAGAGTAAATGTAGCGAGTGAAAATAATGGGAAGGTAGCATTTGAGATCAAGGCTTAGAGTATTGAAAAGAATCTGATTCATTTGTTGCCTCAGTACCTGCTGCATGAGGTTCTTGAAGGGACATTTCCCCAACATTCTTTCAGCAAACTGCAGTAAAGATTGTCACATTGGTTGTTCATTATATAGCTTAAGTACTACAGTTTATACTAATTGAACTTGTGTTTAGGCCTTGTCTGTTTTTGCAGGTTCTTTGTACTGTGTAAACTTGAGTCATGGCTACTGTTGCCAGGAGCTGACAGTTAATTTCCTCTGATGATACATTGGCATTTTGCTCAATCACAGCAATTTAGGAGATCCTGGTCAACTGTAGGTGCTTGGTTTTGTTCCTTCTGAGTGTGTCATCTGGTTCCTCCAAACTACAAGATGAGATCTTCACTTTCAAATTAGGTTAGTTACATATTCTGTTTGCATCTTAGTTCAAAGCAGTCATGCTCATTTTGGTTTTGTGTTAGCAGTGAAGACTTCTCTTAGCAGTGAAGACTTCTGCATTTTGGATTCACAGGTTGCAGTCTTCTCAGTCACATGGGAAGAATTAAATAGTGAAGCTTTTAAACTCGCTACTCATTTCATGTTCTTTTTTTTTTGTTAAAAACTCCTAATATTATTTAGGAGTCAAGTCACTTAGTTTTCCTTTGTTCAATCTCTAATCGCCTTGTCTGTTGTCTACTAGAGCTTTTTTCAAGGCTTAGTTGCTCACAGTAAAAGCTGGGAAAACAAGTTGTAGTACCTGCAAGACCTTCATCAAATACATTGTGGTGGGGGTTCCTTTCAAATGTTTCCTAAGTGTTACCTTTAAATAGTATTTTCAAGATAACAATTAATGTGTGATAACTGAAGATGGCGACTTATTTCCCACTCTGCATGTGTGACTTGCTGAATACGTCCTTGGCTGGCTTTCGGAAGTCCTTCATTAAGTGACAAGCTGGATATTAGGATGTGGGTATTCCTGTCTTTCGCAGTTTGCAGGCCAAGTTTATTTCTTGCCTGCATAAATTAAGGATAGAACTGGAAATAAGTCATCTGGAGAGGACTTTGGAAACACACTTGGCAAATCAATGGAGTCTTCCTACAGAAATGCAGAATCTAATTTAAATTTCAGAAATTTGATAACAACGTTGTATTTCTGTTTCTTGGGGTACCAAGAAATTACTCTTACTAGCACATACATATTCTCACTAAAATGATGTTTTTATCTCTATTGCTTCAAAAAGGGGTTGGATATTGAAATGTATTTTAGGAAAAAGATGGGGAAACACTTCTGAGAGCAGGTGGATTTCTGATAAGTACTCCATAATTCTGAAATTTGACTGGTCTGAAAACTGAGACAATGAAGCAACATATGTGTAACAGGTGGTCTAATCCATGTAGATACTGTGCATAAATTAATGGTTAAAAACTGAGCTTGCACTGATTAATAAGGAATCTTTTTGTTACTGCTGTCTTCTGAAATCAGCTTTGTAGTACTGTAGCTTGAAAGTTAGTACTGTGGAGAGTGGTGTGAAGAACAGAAACTAATTACTAGTGGAAAGGCTGGCATTAATCGGGTTGTTTGTTTTTTTCTTGAAACTGATGACACTTTCTTTCCTCTAAGGTTACACAGTTACTTGCAATAATTTTCACTTTGCAATACCCTTGATCAAGTAAACGAAAAGACTTGGTGATGATAAAAACAATTCTAATATACTAGAATATATCTACATATTCTTCTATGTGCCATTATGACTTTTCATCATAACAATTTAGGTAACTGCCCAATAGTTGTCTTAATTTATAGATGTTTAATACTGGCACTTTCTGTTACAAAGTGGAAGTGCCTCTGGGGCTAGGGAGAATCTGTGTGTGGTGTGATATCTGAAGTACTGATAACAATCTGAGAAAGCTAAAGAATCATAGGATAGTTACAGGATAAGTCTTGTAAAGCATAATTTTAAGGGGCAGAAAATACGATTGTTGTGGTACTGGGCTTTATTCGATTCTACTGTTGGGGTTTAGCCAGTATGTGGATCTTCAAGGTCTAATTTAAAAATAAGACTTTGTACCATAGGAATAATACTCTTCTGCGGATAACTGTTTTCTGTTCTGCATTGGTTCTTGTACTGGGTTTCAGCTTCAGGATCACTGAAACTTCAGAACAGATCCATCATGAGAATAGGTTCAGGTAAACACTCTAGCACTTCAGATGGTTTGTTGTAACTAAAGCTTGATTATCTGGGGTTTTGTAAATGTGGTACACAAACTGTCTTTTTAATGTCATTGGCACAGAGTTATTAGGCAGCATACATTATAGAAGAAACTGCAACTCAAAATTTACCAAGTCAGACAGTTCGGGTGGCTCACTGTGCTTTACGGTATTTGACCAAAAGGCAAAATCGTGGGAGTGGATTATAAACCAAGGCTTAGATTATGAAGGGACAACCTTAGTTCAAATAAAGCAATCTTTGTGTCTCATGTGCTTTGGGCTCTAAACCTGTCTTTATGCAGATTCATTTCAGTAGAAGCCAGCTAAAGAGCAAAAAGGTTGAGGTTTATGTTTCTGTGTCTGTGTGGTGCAAGCTGACAAACAGCAATTGGGAGTGAAGAGAAATCTCCATTTTGAGGCCATCTGTGTAGGTTCTTTTGTCTGAACCTGACAAGAGGTCATGGCAGATGGTGGGGTCACAAAGTCTGGCTTCTCGAGCTTGACAAAATGTGTTCATAAAGCCGGAAGAATACCAACTGTTCATACTGGCTAAAGAGCATTGTGGCAAAGGACGGTAATAGTTTATGGACAATACCTTCTGGATCGCTAAGCTTGACAGCAAATAACCTGTCAAAGATGAAACTAGTTTGCTTATCTGCAATCAGGTTAAAACTGCTTAGCAAGTGTGTTCTTAACTATGTTTTAGTTGAGTAAATTGCTTGTAAAGCCTCTTAAAGCAAGAGAGGGAAGTCAAACTGCATCATGGCTTTTTGCCAGAGCTCCAGATGATGTGTTTGAAGAGTTTGTATGGAAGGAGGAGGAAGGTGGAAAAGGAAAAGCCATCTAGATCATAGTTTCCAGATACAATGCAAGGATTCAGTCTTTGCTCTTCGCCACGACTACTGTAGCTTTATGGCTTTTCTGTGGCTCTTCTTGATGTTTCAGGATTGCTACACAGATCCAATAGCCTCTTTACTCGGGGTGTGAATCGATACCTCTCTAGTGTCCTCTCTGCAGGCAGAAAAAAAAAAAAAAAAGCTTATTTTCTTAGATTCTCTGTTATGATACTAAAACTCTGAAGTTTTCATGGGCAAATGCCTTAGTAGACAGAATTGTGTGATATTCACATGATGGAGTAACTGCTTAGTTGTGGCTGCAATAAACTGAGGTGCAAAGGAAGATAAGTACAACTCACTTGACAAGAAATGGAGAATACCTCTAAGAGGAAAAAACTGTTTTTCTAGTAACTCTCATACCTCTTTAATTGATATGATATCTGATTAAAGCAAGCAATCTATAGAAATCCAGAATTTTAAATTCTTCTGCCTTGTTCAGAACCACTAGTGCAGTGATGGTGCAGTTCCCCATTAGCTATGCACACTACTGGAACAGTATCTAGCACTTTTCTAGAAGGAAGTTGAAGTCATGGCCCATTCTCAAACTTTGTGTAGGTTAAAATGCAGAGGAAATAGCAATTTGCACCCTGCTTTTGTAGCAAGTGACTTCTGCTGTAAATGGTTGTGACTCATTTTTGGTAACTAGTTCAGGCATCTTCCAAAAGATCTTGCTGAGTTGATTCCACACTTGGATGTGTAAGACAGGGAGAATTATTTACACTTTCAAATGCAATTCAGATGTATTTTGTAGTCCTTTTTTTTTTAACAGCAACTAGTACTTTAAAAGTACTTTCAAACTCCTTTAAAATGCTTTGTCTAATTACTTTTATCTTTAAAATGATTTGTGCTGCCAGCATTTATTTGTAAATTCTTTTCTTCTGGTTTTCTATAAGACTGATGGAAGCTTACATTTTACGGAAGATGTTGCTTGAAGTATTTTTCAGTGAACCAAAATGTTTGTCTCTTCCAGGAATTCTAATACTATAATTCTAATTACATAGGTCTAATAATATAATAAATAAACTAGTGAAATGACATAATAATAAAGCCTGAAAATATGAAGAAGATGAGTTTGAACTGTAATGTTTTTTTCTTGGATGTTTCCTAAAAATACTTAACATTTGCTGTGTATATATAAGCATATCCTATTTTTTATCGAGATCTTGGATGTCTGCAGTGATGCAAGTAGAATCTTTCTGTTGTTGGACACTGAAGACACAATAGAGAGAATACGTTCTCTTATAGTTTTTAGAGCCTATCTGCATTAGATGCAAACAATTGCTTGGTTTTAATTATAAGACTTTAGTAATGGTATAGCATGCTTTGTTAGCATGTTAATATAGTTAGGCCTCTAGGTAAGCTGGGCTTTTATATATAAGATTACATTTCTGCCTATTCCAAGCAATGTACATTTTTAGTATCTGTGCAGAGTATCCTCTGGAGATGCAGGGTTTCAGCTAGGGAGGGAACCAAAAATATGTTTTCACTAAGATATTTTATTATCTTACTTACAGGCTGTACATTTTAAAGATTCTGTGAAGATGAAAAGGCGTATCTTATGGTTTTACGGAATATAAAGCAATACTGTCTGACATGACGGCAAAAAATGTAAGTATAATTCTGCAACATAAATTGCATTTTATCTTGGCACGCTGCCAGTCGCTTCTGGCTTTTGGCATTTGAAGGGCTTTGTGTTTCATTTCTTGTATTTGTCCACACAAGAAATTAAACATGAAGACCTTCAAATTAAAAAAGCTTGTCTGGTTTTTGTATGCCACAAATAAGTACCCCATCATCTTGTGCAGTATCTTGATAAATTTAAACTGTCTATTGATATATTTAATGTTTATTTAAATTTAAACTGTAACTTCAAAGCTGTTAAGGGATGTGGAGTTTACTCAGCTATAGGTCTGATTGGTAACTGGGGCAATGCTTTATGCTATTTCCTTATTGAATCTTACTGCTCCTTTCTAACTTGAGATATTTATGATCCTTCTAGCACTGCTCCAGAGTTATTAGGGAGCTTCACATTTTGTTGAAGCATCTCACCTTTGCACCAGAGCAAAATCATTCTGAGTTCAAGTATAAAAACTCAAGAAAGAACAGAAAGATGGTCTATTACTTTACTTATGTTGGTGCCCGCTAGATGCCTACAAGACTAAGGGCTTTCCTATTTCTTCATCTGCTGCATTAACAAGCCTGTACTATTGGTGTCTAGAGGCTCTATATTGACTCCCCTCTCCTGAGTTCTAAGAAAGCTTATGAAATGTCTAACATCCTGACCTTAATTTTCTACCTAATTAGCTGTGCTTCCTGCAGTACACAATTTGTATAGAGAACAGTTCTGATTAAGCTTTATGGTCACTGAGTTGAGTATAACTTTGAGTCTTGGGCAGTTTACCTGTTGACTGCCTTTGATAGGGCATCTGCAGTCTAATTAAATCTGAACCCAACATGATTAAAGAAATACCCCACAGTAAAGTGCAGGTCACCATAGGTTGTCACTCGGTTCAGTAACTGCAAAAGCTTTTGTGCATATTTGGTTGAATTGTTGACAAGGGCATAGTTTGGTTAAATTGATTCTCAAATCTTAGAAATTTCTGTTGTCTTTATTAACAGCTTCATTTGGTGTGTAGTTTCAGGTAAAGCTTTTGGATGTCTTATGTCTAAATGTTTGATTCGAGCTGACCAAGCCAGAAAATAAATTGGTGTGTATGTACCAAGCCTTTTGATTTGCTTATTTCATAGGCCATATTCAACTGTTGTATAAATAGGTAATTTTATTGATGTATGTGAAACAGCTGCACAAATTGAAATCTTTTTTGGTTTGACCTTTTGTTCAATGCAGTCAAAGGATAAATACCAAAGCAAATAAAATCCATAGAGTGTTGTGTGGTAGAGTCAGAGTTAACATAGGTTGGAAGGGATCCCAAGAGGCCATCCTCTATGGTGCTCTGCGTGAAGCTCTGACACTTCAGTTCAGAACCCAGCCTGCTTGGTGCGTTGTTGAGGACTGCTCAGGGCTTTGCACTTTGAAAATCTTCAAGGACAGACATGAGACATTCAGTCTGGGCATCCTACGCTTATGCTGAGTATAGAAATAATGGTTTTGCTGTTGTTAAACACGAGGTTATAGTTACTTTACAGAATAAATACTTTTATTAGTATGTGTACTTTGAAATTTTGTGAAGTAAACTCTGCAAACCTAGTTATTTATCTAATTTTTATGGGTTTATTTAAAAAAAATTAGTTTGTGGTGCAGATGAAAGTAGAACTTGTGTTGTTTTCAGTTTTCATGTTATATATACCTGTTTGGAGGATTTGCAAAGTGTGGAAACAATGGTGTTCATATACTTTTTGTCCTCATTTGTAGCACTTCTTCAGGATTCCCCAACCTTAGTTACTCAGAACTGCACACTCAGGCCAGTAGTGTTCTCTGTTGCTGTTAGAAGTCCCAGGAATGCTTCTGAATTTGTAGAGTTACGGGGTTTAGCATGCCTGTGGATTTCTTCAGCCTGAAATCCATCTCAGTTGTAAGGCTGGTGTTTGTTCTACTGTCTGAAATATTCTAATGATCTGCTGAGTGAGCTGAGGGAGAAAGCTCTGCAGAGCTATTTCCATCTTTTTTCTTTCTGTTGAAGCATCAAGGAAAGGGAATTTTAAAGTACTGGCATTTGGACATCTGGGAAGTTCTTAAAGGTCGTATCTTTAATTAAGCATGTACACATCAGGAAGCAGTCAGCTCTTATGTTCTGATACCAGTACCCCTCAGCTGGGTCACAGAAGCATAGGGATGTTTGTTCTCTTAATGGATCTCAATAAAAAGCGCAGTGAGCTTAGGCTAAGATGTCTTTGCATCTTACATGCATAAGCTATGTTGAGCAACTTTGCCTTCAAGGAAGCTTGCGCTTCAAGCACATGGCAAGCTGTTTCCATAGGTTGAATGTGTATGTAAGATGAATAATGTTCCGCATCACTAGTTTTCCTTGCTAACGTTTTGAGTATGTGATGGGAGAATTACCAAGGCTGGACTCACTGCTCTAAATGCAGGACAGTTTGTAGTATCTGCTTGTGGAGTATTGCTTATGGGTAATTTGACCTTCCTTAGGAAACAAATCCAACTAGAACAGCTGTGATTAAAAGTTACAGATTCTCCTGGAGATGAGATGTTTACATGCTTACCATACACATTGAACCCAGATGTAATTTAAATCTCCCTGTCATAATGGGTTATTTTATTCTTTGCTTATATCATAAAATGCTTTTTTCTTGCCTGTTTTGTACTTCCATTCCTTTCTGTCCTTCAGATAAGAAGGCACTGAAACAGTAATGACAAATTGTGAAAAAATGAGGAGGTATTCATGGTAAACTTATTTTTTTCTGACAAAATAAATAATGTGACTCAGATTATTTGAATAACACTTATTTTTTATTGTCTGATCTGAATCTGTGTACATATGCTTGTAAAGTTATTTGTCACTGCTTCTTAAGAGAGTGGTTTTCTCATAGATGAGATCAGTTAAATGGCTGTAGTAGTTGTACTTTCACATGTCAATAGTTTAACTGCTGAAGTCAAGAGGGCCTTAAACAAGACACCTGTTTTACACAAGAAACACTTCAAAAACAATGTGAAGGACACTAGTTGTACTGTATTGATAGCCCATACAGATTTCTTGTACATTATGGTGAGAGCACCCTTTTTAGGTCCTACCCGAGTTGTTTCTGTAAATGATACTACTACAGTATGTCTACAAATGAGTCTGTTGGGGATTACAGATGTAAGGAAACAGCCAGTTAGTGGATTCCCTACTAATTTACAACTTCATCATGTTAGAATCTAGAGTAATTCTAGCACAGAAAGAATGAAAACTGCAGGTTAATGAGAAAGTTACTTTCTATAAGGGAAGGGAAGGATTATAGGCAGAGCCTTGCTACCTGAACCTATCAAGCAGAAGGCTGATAAAGCTGCAAGAGCAGCCAGTTTGCTCCATTCCAGACTCTGTGATTCTTTTTTTCTTTCCCCACACACCATTTGGAAACTTCATAGGCACCTACTAGGAAAGGGGAAGAAAACCTGATGAAAATATTTAATAGGATTCAAAGGCCTGCCAAGTGTCTGCTTCATCTTACTTCATGGCTGGATTCATCTTGCTGTAGATGGACAGAAGCAGGAGTCAGCTCCTGCTATACCCAGTAATGCCGACAGTCTGGGGCAGTGTTACAAAGCAGAAATAATGTGAGCTGTATAGAAAGTAAAAAATTAACGTATGTAAGTGTTGGCTTGTTTACTGGTTTAAGCTTAGGAGTGGTTAAATGACAAGATTCCCAGAAGTAGTGGATGGTATGGCCTCCAAATAGCAACATGGCCTGGAATGTCTCTAACATCAAAGTGGAATCCCATAAAGTTCTTCTTCTGCTGCAGGATTGTAATCCTGTGTCAGACTTTGCTGCTTCTGAAGGCTTCTTATGAAATTCAAGTTTGTTTTCAAGCTCTTCTAAACATAGATATTAAGATTATAAAATTGAGAGAAGTGCTGCTGTTAATCAGATGCTCTTTATAAATGTGTTACTAGGACTATCATAATGAAAACATATAGTTCTATGCAAACTAAAATTCTTCTGTAATTTTATATCATTTGGGTCAATGAAGTACAAGATACACGCAAAAAAAGAATTCAAGTACTTTGCTACATTTCCTTAAATATTGAACCAGTTAAATAAATCTTTCAGAGAATTAAATGTGAATGTTTGAATTTTTGTAACAGCTGGGGAGTCATCTCTTGGGCTGACAGTTCATAAGTATATAATATCTAGCATTTAACTGAAGCACTGATACGAATCAGTAGGGAAAAGTACAGTTGTAAATCTGGAGTTGAAGGTTCAATAGTAAACTAATTGGTAGTAGCATCTTTGGAGATGTTCATGGGAATAGTAATTCTTATCCTTTCTCTTGGAGTGGGTTAAGGCCCTTTGTATATACTTTATCCCTGGGGCTCCCCTTTTCCTTCTCTGAATTAAAATCCCCTATTTATGGTGTTCTGTTTCTTGCAGAGGCAGGGGTTCTAGGGAGAAGCTCATACTGTTATTTATTGTGCAAAGGCAGCAGTAGTATGATTCAAGAGTACTGGCTCTTCATCTTGGCTTTGCAGTCATAATGCCCTTTCATATGCTGTGCAATTTACTAACCTCTCCAAGCTCTATTTTAAATATGTCCTCAAGAATACATTTTTACTGTAAGGAATCACGGTGACTTCTTACTACATTAGCTTTCCCTGCCACCCAAGCACCGGGGCAGGAAGGATACTGGAATGCTGCTCTTTTCTGTATGGACCAGAACCAAAACGTGATAGGAGACGTTTTGCGTTTGTTTTCAGGTGTTCTTTCCTCTCTTCAAATCCAGTCGTCCATGTTCACATCCTTCCCAGCCTCGCTGCATTGCTTTGCACCGGTGCCACCTGGTGGGAGACAAAAGGGAAAACTGAGAGGAAAGAATAAGACAGACTTGCTCTGTTTCGAAAGCAACTTCTGGTGATACCATAGTCTGCAACAACGAAGCAGTTGCTGCCTGTTGGAAACAGTATATGACTGTCTAGTTGGGTGTGACAGGAAAGAACCAGCCTGACGCAGACAACATTCAAGATAAATTGATGAACTGCATTGAGCAGCTCTAATGGCTTGTTTACAGAAGCACATAACTTAGCTCATTAGGCAGAGTGTTATGATCAGCATAGTGCAGCAACAGTTAATGTCTGTCCATTGTGCCTGGTGGTGAAAATATCTTATAAGTAGTTTCAAAAGCGTCTTGTCACATTGCTGTGTGCAGAGTTTCTCCATCAAAAATTGCTTGCTGAATATAAGTGTGTGTAGTGGAACTGTGTAGCTTAAATGCTTGTAGTAGGTTTTTTTTTTTCTTGCATAATTTATTTTAGAGTTATGTTACTACTGTTTAATTTGCCTACAACTAAGTTATCCTCAGATTTGAAATTATTAAAATTCTGTGAGCGGCCCTAGCATATGTTAGATTATTATTACATTGTAAAACAAAGCAAATATTTGATCCTTGATTGTATGATTGGTTTTTCTTAGCCTGGATACCTGAATTGTCACAATTATTTACAGAAGTACTCAGATTTTATAATATTTTAAAAAGATAGTTTGTAGTATTTAGTTTGCCTGCTGCTCCAAAGGAGCTCAGTCCCTCAGTACTTATCACAGCTTCTGGCTGGTAAGCAAAACAAAATGCACTATTAAATGGAGGTTATTAAGGTTGTGCAAGCATGATGCTCTAATGCTGCAGAATGCCTGACCATTACTTGCTGCTTGGCCTGTGCCTTGTTAGCTGGGATCTGAAGGACTTTCCAGCTCTTCCCTCCCTCATCCAGGAACAGTAAACTTGTGTTGTTCTATACAGATTCTGCCTTTCTATGCTGTGTGTACATGTCAAAATTGGAAGTGCACCTTTCTGTGCATGTTTAAATTCTCTGTGTCTCTTGTAACTTACCCTCAGGGTAAATCAGTTTATCTCTGAAGTCTAGAGAATTGTATTTAAAGTGCATCAATTGTCACGTCTCCTCAGACCTGTAGACTGTGCAGCTTAGTACTAGAATACTAGACATCAGGGAGATTTCTGCTGTATCACTGGTGGCAGCTGCTCTGTCTTGTCTTTGAGGGGACAGTGACTTACACCATAATAGCCAGAATGTGCTGCTTGGGTCATGCATGTATAGTACAGTATCAGAATATTTAGGGGTGCTTTTTTTTTTGGTAGAATTTGCTAGAATTAGTTGTCTTCATATATACACAGTAAATGGCTTCGATCCTTTGCTTTGAATCTCATGCTCTTGTTAGACTCTACTATCCGTAGAATTATGATGTTTCAGAAATGCAGGACAGATTATTTTTATAAGTACTTTAGTTGCATTATAGAAAACACAGAAAGGTTTATTGTGTTTTAAGACTTAAAAAATGTTTTGTTCAGGTTGGTGTGACTTCCACAAATGGAGACTTGAAAGGATTTATAGATCAGAACCAGAGTCCAACAAAAGGTAAGAGAATTCTGTTTGTGTACATAGAAAAGAAGCATACATTAACAGTTATTTCTGTCTTGGTTTTGGTAAATTAGTATTGCTGCTGATTTCACTGCATATGCTTGTTTAGTTTTGGGAGACTCAGAATTTGAATGTTCAAAATGTATTCACACATCCACACTGATGTTTTATTACTGACATGCAAGTGTCAGTAACAAATACTGGATTTCAGAGGGGAAAGGAGAGTGTGGTAAAAATAATGAGAAGATAAAATAAGCTATCGCCCTTCCCCCCGCTTTCCCCCCTTCCTTCCAATTTGCCTCCCTTCCCCCTGTTTTCCCCCTTTCCCTTTTGCTCTCTTTCCCTTTCTTTTCTTTTTTTTTTTCTTGATGGTTAATAATGTGCAGACGTTCGTGATTTCTAGCCTTAAAGTTCTCAGACTTTGATGTAGTCCAGATAGGAGAAAAGGTTAAGCACAACTTTAGGGTCAGTGATATCTTGTGGTACTTTCGTAAGCATTCTGGACAATTTACAATGTTTTGTCCTTCCTATTTCATCTTAGCATTTCTAGCTTCATCACTTCTGACTCTGAAATAGTGTGCTGGCAGTCAGAACAGCTATAGGATTCTAGTAAAATAAAACTGCAAGCCTATATGAATATTAGAAAACTTGGGGATTTACAATTCAGGTAATGCTTTGATTGACTTTTCTAAGTAAACATTGGTTTGCTGTTATCCACTGCGAAAAAAAAATGCAAGTACTACCTGGAGAAATGATTTTTTTGTCTCATCACAGCAGCTTCAGAGTCCAAAAAAATGAAATAGTCTAAATAGCAAATGGCTGGAGCTAAGGTATCTTCCTCCTTTTAAAACAATGCAGAAAAATACAGACTGTTCTAGGCCTGTGAGAATTAATTTGCTGCACACTGGTGCAATAATTGCCCTTTGTGGTTCATTATTTTGTGTTTACTGTGTCATGATACTAGGGAACAAGAGCAACATTTTCAGATAATTTGGGACAAGCAATTAATTTGTTCAGAGAATATCTGAATTGAATAACCTTCTCAAGTCGAGGGCATTGCTGTTAGTAGTAACATCTCAGTGATCCTTATCCCAGTCTTCATTAGATTTTGCTTCTGGATGACAGATATATTATTCACCTCTATTCTTCTGAATTTTCTCACATGTTATGCTCTAAGGACTTTTTATTTTTTTTAACCTAGAAATATAATTAAAGATCACTGACATCTCTGTTGAGATGTAACATCTTGTTCACATTGGCTTATTCTTGGAGAATAAGCTCTAGAAATGTGCAATCAATTGCTTGACCCTTGTGCTCCAAAATTGCCTTCTCTGCCTTTTTTTTTTTTTTTTTGCATTTGCAAGTTTATATTTCAAAATCTCTTTTCTCCTTGAGTTTTTTCCCCTGAATATCTGAAGCAGTTACTGTTGCTGCTGTTTCTGTATGCATTTGATCAGGCTTCGTTTACCTTTCCCACTGTGACCTTTAGCGTGTATGGGCAACCTCTGGATATTTTCCAGGTTTATTTTGCTACAGGAGAAGTTAATGCTCACAGACTGCTTAGGTATTGCAATCTAATCTTTAAGTCTTAAAGTACTGCTGTGTCACTCGTGCTGATTTTTAAATCTGAATTACTATTCCTAAATAGGTTGACAGGTTTAGTGTATTTGGGAATTCAGTTTTCTTATTACTTGCTTTTTTCCTCTGCTGCTTAGTGAATGCTATGATCTTCCAGCTGTAGCATTTTTATTATTAATAATAATATTGTTTGAGGGGTTTAGAATACTTTTAGTAATTTTTTTATTCCTTGTATAGATGATGTCTGGGGAAAAGAAGAATCTGTAGTACCCGGTATATCTAAGTATGATGCAGATTTATGAAGTAATTTGTTTTATATGTGATGATTGCAGAATTGCATCCAAATTTGTAATCCTTGTAAAAAGACTTACTGCCCAATTCTGAAGGGAACTAGATTTTTCTTTCCAGGTGTGCCTAGAAAGAAACATGACAGTACATAGCACAGCATTAACTCAGAATGTTGTTTGCTTTGTTTAGTGAACAATTCTTGTTCAGCAGACAATTAACTTTGCTGCATTTGTTGCCTTTGACTTACAGGCAACAAGTTCTTGCAGCTAAAGGCTCTGCATTTGGAGCTTGTTTCATCTGCTTGAAATGAATACTCATTGCATCTGAGAGGGAATGCCACATGTGGTTGGCTCTTGACTAATGGTCAGGGTTCTTACTTGATACCAGGGGCCACTTGGTGCAAGGAGAATCATTGGGTGAAATAATTCAAGTAGTAGATTTTTACTGTTACAGTCAAAATGGTTCAGCTATGTCAGGCTGGGCTGACTATGCATGATTTCCTTATCTGAAAGTTCCTGGAGACTAGTGATGAAAATTACTGCTGTACGAGACCTGCATTTTAATTTTCCCAGGCAAAAAAAAATGGCCCCGATTCTCATTCTGTGGTGAGCGAATGAATACCCTTGGGTTACTGAATGCAAAAGGGATTGATGCTTCCTCTCATGTTTTAGAGAACAGATGATAGTTGCTGCTCTTAGCCTTGGGGATAGATCTGTATGTGGATGTTAGGTATTCTTCCCGTGTTTTATCATAGATTGTGCCCACTGGGAGAAACTCTGCTATGTGCCATGCCAACAGGGCTGACACACTCCTTGATGAAGGCAGAACTTTGGTGCTTAGTAAAGTTAATTGACAACTAAGGTACTCCATTATTTAGGTAATGTCCTAGTCTGAGTAGCAACATGTCTTTGTAGAGTTGGCCTATTCTGTTAAAATTATGATTATAGTTCATGTTAGTTCTCAAACAGGTATAATTGGGCTTGTGAATGAGTTGGATAATGACAGCTCAATTGTGGGTTTGCGTGATTGTTTCAAGCCATGAACGAATTAAATCAGACATACTGTAGAGTTCATGTGTAAAATTTAATCTGTTTGGCATTCCCAGTCAGGAAGTTGAACACCTCCAGTTTTGTAATCCTGATCATACATACTGTAAAGTGGAAAATCAGATCTTCTCATGCTGATGCCATGCAGAGGGCACGTCTGTACGTCTTGGTCTCTTGTCCCATAAAGCCATCTCACCTGCCCTCTGTGCATCTACACAGGTGTCTGTGGCTTTGGGGGCTCCTCTCCTGTTTATAGGCTACCTGATCTGCTGAGCGCTGGAATTGCTAGGTACGAAGCAAGGTTTGCAATTGGATACTACTTGCAAATCATTTCGGTACTTAAAAAAGCTGCTGCTTCTCAGCTGTAAATAGTGAGACTGGTGCCATCAGGTGAGCACTGTAGTTGAACACACCTGAAACGGGTTGTTGCCTTCTGCAGTGACCGGTGAAGGGACGGTGTGTTCTCAGGAGCAAAGCAAGGTACGCAGAGCTGCAGATCTCAGGCGTTCTGCCTGGCCGGTGCAGCTCTGCGGAACAAGCCGGGCTGCACACGCGGCTCCTGCCCTGCGCCCCGCCCCGCACGGTGCCCGCCGCTGGCGCCGCCAGAATCGCTCCCGGGCG
>JANRGW010038338.1:0-21695 GCA_024733675.1 Psilopsiagon aymara | reverse complement strand
ATCCCTATAGGCCCCCTTCAGATACTGGAAGGCTGCTATGAGGTCTCCATGCAGCCTTCTCTTCTCCAGACTGAACATCCCCAACTTTCCCATCCTATCTTCATACGGGAAGTGCTCCAGTTCCATGATCATCCTTGTGGCCCTCCTCTGGACTTGCTCCAACAACTCCATGTCCTTTTTACACTGAAGACACCAGAACTGCACACAATACTCCAAGTGAGGTCTCATGATTTTGGGTTTGTTTTCTGGTTTTGTTCAAGTTATTCTAGTGTAATTTCAAAATGGAGATTTATTTGCTGTTGTATTAATGCCATGGCAAGTTCTCAAGTTGCCAAAACCATAATTTGTTCCATATGACATCACAAACATACACATTTTGACAGTTTAGTAAATTTGATATCTTTTTATCATAAAAAAGGGACCTAAATTCAGAGACTGACTGACTGAACTTTCTCATTTTCATCTGTTTTTCTATACAAACAAACCTTTCTTGACCATACGTTCAACTTCTGCATATCTTTACCTGCTAGTCCTACCTGTCTCCCAGTAGCTCAGGACATGCCGCCCAGCTCAACTTCACAGATACACATAGAGGACGCAAAAAAAATGCATGTCCTTTTAAATATCATTACAACATACAGAGATTCTGGTAATTACCTTCTGAAACTGCTGTGTGAGCTCATACCTTACAATACACTTGAGCATACCTGGGAAAACAGAGGAGGCAGAGAGACAAGGATAAGGACCCTTCAGCAGCAGGAAAAGTGCCCAAGTTGGTCATGTATATGACAGATATGCAGCAAATCAAGTTCTCCTGGTTCTGGTGCTCCTTGAGTGGTCTGTAGGTGTACACACTGCTCTTTCTGTTCCAGTAACGCTGTCTAGAAACCAGTGCCTATCAAACAGGATTGAATACTGGACTATCTGGTCTGCCTTTGTTTACCTGCTGTTTAGTGGTTGTAGCTGGTGATCACATTTCCAGGGCATAACTCAGTCATGGCACTTCCTTTCTCTGTGATTCTGCCCTCAGCTTTTCCAAGTGAAACTTTGATCTTTCACAAAGCTGAGTATAAAAATGTTTACTACTGGATGTAGTATAAATTCACTGGAGCAACCTAGCTGATAATACTTGGGGTTTATGTCCTTGAACTTGCTCTGACTGTGGACTGATAAGACCAGGAGTTATTATATTGTGTGTGTTTGTAGGCTGTTAAATCAATATGCTGCTTGAGGGGAATCTTCCACATCATTTATAAATAATGGTGAGAGATGTGCTCTCAGCAGCACTGCTGTTCATGCAAAGTGCCTCCATTGACTTCTGCAGTGTTATACATTTTGCTGCATGATTAATTTAACTCACTCCCCTTCCTGAGCTGTCCACACTGAGAATTACTGCTCTAACAAGAGACTTAGCTGTTGCAAAGAACTGCCATCCCAAATCAGCCCTTCTGAAGAATCAATGTACTGTAATACATCTAAATTTAATTAGGAAACAAAAGAAACAATGCAAATTGGGAGGACATGATACTACTATCAGATAGCCTCTGAACCATAGGCAACTACAGCTGACTGTCTAGTAATGTATGGTCTCTGCTGATAAAAAATGTTTATTTGCATTCCTGGTGTTTCACAGTACATCAGGTTCCAAAGCTGTCACAGGTCTCCTTTCCCAGCTTTGTACTTTGATGTTCAGCACTGAGAATGACAAGTCCACACACATCTAACTTTCTGACCTTGAACTTATTATTATAGCAAATTATGGCCTACAGCTGAACTCTCCTGAAGAGTCATTGTGGAGCTGATGCAAGAAATGAAGCATACTGAAAGCATGGGAGTGGCACAAATACTGCAATATTGCCTCAGTACTGAACAAAAGGAGGAAGTATGTATGATCACAAATAGCCAAAAAATCCCAGTCAGAATAATGAACAAATTAATGACAAAAAAAATCAGATTTGGCAAATACACAAAAATCTGAAATGGAGCAATACATTCATTAATTACTCAGCTGAAAGTTATTCAAAATAGTCAACTCTTATGGAGCAGTTTTCCCAAGTAAGAGGTTTCCTAAGTGTGTCCATCAGTTTTTTTCTCTAGTCCCACCAGTACCAGCTGCTCTTGCCCTGATTTGCTTACCTCCTGATCCTACTTGAAAATACTCACCTGAATTACCAAATTGTTTTGCCTAACAAAGATTTCTTGCAAACTGATTGAAAAAGTGATGAAAATGTTGAGTTCCCGCAATAGTATCTTACTAAATCTTTCTGTGTTGATGAGTATATTGAATAAACTAAACTAAAAGTCAGACAACTTCAAGTTGTACTGTTAGCTCAGTGAGACACATTCTTTTTTTTTCCACCTGAAGTTCAGTTTAAGTTATTCCAACTTTTCTGACATGGTACAGAAGCTACAGGGCATGTCTAAAGGTCAGTCAGTAAATCTGTACATTTTCCTAATAGAAGGCAAATTGCTGGCCTTCTGGTAAGAGGGAATTATCCAGATGCTGGAACTCCTATACACACATGCTTTTGAACAATGATGACGTTAATTCGTGTGTAGCCAACCAGCCATTTCATCAATCTCTGCCCAAACACTCACTCATTTCCTCATAGAAAGTCCTTTCGTAACTGAAGTTATTTTGGCAGAATAGAGTGAGGTTCCTTGTTGATCTAGTGACCAAATAAACCACAACAAATGATGAGCTGTGAAACACCACCAGCAGCAATCCTTCCTCTGGCATTTTCTTCCAATATTAAAAGACTGGGTTTTGCAGCATGAAAGAAACCAAGCCTGTGAGATTATGTGTCATCTCATCACCTAATCCTTTTGTAGTACTGCTTCAAGGTGCAGAACGTGCAAACTCCTGTGAGGTCTCCACATGTTAAACAGGCATGCATGTCATCTCTTTGTCGGAATCAAAAGACTGCTCTGCCCAGGCATTGACTGGAGACATCAGGAGTCTCTGGCTGCAGCAGGAGATGCAAAACAAGCCTACCAAACCTCTATATGCAAAACATTTAGAAGCGAAGTCCCAATGCCCACAGGTCAGAGACCTCACACAGGAGGCCAGGCAGTGTAGGCAGTTGCAGAGAGGCAGCTTTTTCTCCACCAGTGCCAGCATTCGGTGTGGTCCACAGCACCTATAGCCTGGAGAGGATTTATGCAGGAGTCCAGAGGAGCAGCCAGTGTGCAGGACTGACAGTAGAAAGGACAGACCACCTCTCATGCTCCCTTCTTTTACCTGTGTTCCTGCAGTGCTTCTCGAGACCCTATGCCTTAAACAGGCACAGTGCTTGCCTCCCACCAGTGGCTGAACGCAATTTTTTCTCCTCCTCCAAGTATCTATTCCTATTCTTACCCAGTAGGTGTTAGATGCCCACATTTCCCTCTAATCTGAAGACTGGTTTTCCAGTATTTACAAATATACCCCACAAAGAAGTTAAATATTCCTTGCTTAATAAAATGTATTTGTGCAGAACTACTTGATCACTCAAGAACACACTCTTAGTAGACAACCTCAAGGATGCTGGCACTATCCAATAAAGGCCTACGGTCCTCTTGATCTGCTTTTCTTTTTTAGAGTATGTTTTCTAATTTCTTCATCACAGTGTCTTTGGCATCAGGGCTAGCACCAGTAGCTCAGCAGAACTACGCTTGGCTGTTTCATCCCTGGTTCTGACTCATAAAGGTTGTCTGGGAAAGTTTGTAAACATGAGAAATAGACATTAAAAGTAAGGATCATATTATCAGTCCTACAAATCAAGGAAGTTCTTGATGGGTTAGGATGAATACCAAAGGGCATACAGGTATATTTAGAAAGTAAATATGTATGTATGATGAGCTGTAAAAATTTCACAAGCAGCAGAACTGAGAAGTCTGTGAAAGAACCAGTTTTCATAGGGCTCCACCCAGACAAAGACAACAAATAAGCAGCAACATATGATCAACCAGTCAAATGAAATGAAAGTATATGCACCCACCTGGGTTACTTTCAGCATTTATATGGTAACACGTACCCTAAATTGTTAAATGGGTTTAAAGCACTGTGAAATATGAATCTAGCTAACAAAAGCATTTCATATTATTTTGAGACAGGAGTATTTTCTGATGCAGCAGTTTACCAGATACTGGTATGGCTACATATATACCATACGTTTAAGCTTTATAAACACACCATACAGGAGGAATGAAGTGTGAATTTATTAATTCCTTACAGCACTTCCTTCTCTGTCTCGCTCATCTTTCCTTCATGTATGTTACAATCACTGATCTCTTTTTACTTTTCCATATTTTACTTCTCCATATTTTACTTCTTTCTGCACTTTCTTTCTCATGTTCTGGGCAATACCACTAGAAAGAAATGGGGGGGAAAAGGGGGGGGAGAAAGGGACGGGAGGTGTGGTGGGAGGGTGGAGGGAGGAGAAAAGGAAAAACCCAACCAAATCCTGTCCCTGCTTCTGTTATCTGGTGCTAATGATGCTGTAAAGAACAAATGCCTCGAGTTCCTGTTATTGTAAACAGCCCTGCTGCTGCCAGACAGCTGCGTGGAAGAGGCTGATAGTGGCAGCCCTTCTTCTGATGCTTATTATAGCTGGATGGCAAGAAAGGGTTCCTGAATGGTAAAGCTAGTAAAGCTGCTGCCAATGACAGCAAGAGGCCAAAATGGGCTAGTACAGACAAACCTTGAGTGACAGCCTGTAAACGTGGTTATCGTACTTAATACATGGTAAATAATGCGTGGCAGGTACTTGCATGTTTCCCATGAGAGCAGATGCAGGCTGCATGTGTTAACCCTCAAGTCACACCACTGACCTCCTTTTTCTGAGGGAGGAACAGATAGCTGGATGTATGGTAATTAGAGGCTGGGTTACCACTAAGGTCTTTATTCAGGTCCGGTTTACTGTGACGGGTTTTGGGGTAGTTACACAACGCTGTTTTAACAGATTATTTTTAGTCTCATGTGGATTAACCAAAGCACATACAGCAGACAATCATTTTCTTTAAAATAAACTAGTTTGTTAATTAATGGCTGAGGTTGGAATATCATTGTTTTCCCTGATCAGAAATAAAAATTCCCAGAAAGCCTCAACTCTCCTTATCAGCATCACAGGAAAAAAAAAAAAAAAAAAAAAGAACCCCAAAACCAAACCAGTGTTATTGTTCTATGGACTTGCACCTTTTCAGTGGCTGAATTGCCAGCCAGAGGCTGTGTCTGGGTGTGGAGGGGCAGGGAGGGAGGGGAAGGATTTGACCAAAAGTCTTTGGTTTCAGGCTGTGCCGTCTGTTTTCCTAGATGATAGTGATTTGGCAGGCTGCTGCTTTTTTTCTGTCTGCAACTAAAGCCCCATAGAGCCCCGTACAGCCACTGCACGTTGGGCTCTCAACGCGCTGGTTTTGCTTATGTGCAAAAAGGTGTGACGAAAATCTGCAGAATTGCTTCATAAATAGGGTCACGTGATCAGTGCACGGCTCCAGTGATAGCTCTTGAATATTTCATTTTCGTCCTGTTCCTCTTCTCCATCAAGCTGTTAGTAGCCTCTTCGGTTCAATTTGGGTGCTTGTTTTACCCTACCCCACCCCACCCCCGAACCGTGCACAATTAAATGTGATTGAGTTCATTTTGCTAATCATTCCTCCTTTGACCAAAAAGTGCTACATGGAGGCTACATACAGCTTCGGTGGCATCAGATTTCCGTGTGAAAGTGCTACATTCCTTACTGCCCCGTGTTCTCTTTGTGTCTGATTTGGTCTGGTAAAAGTAAATGGAATACTCAGAACAACCGATCACATCCAGGAAAAGAGAAAAAAAAGACGAGAGAAAAAAAATATATTAAATAAGAAATTCAGCCAATGTTTTGGGGTGGGTTTTCTTCGTATGTTTAATTCCACTTTTCCATCCGTTGCATTATTTTTCTTTTTTTTATTTGGGTTTTTTTTTTTTTTTTTTTCTGCCCTATGCTAATTTTTTCTCTATCTTTGATATCCTTCAGATTTGATTCTACTTCTTGACTTCTCGTTTTTAGCTGAAGGAAGCACTTGTCTGGGTCTCTGAAATTCACAGGCAACATTTTTCCACATCTAAAAAATGTTACCTTGGAAGACAGCTCGAACTTTCACCGTTCGCTTCTTGATGTAGTTCATGACAGAATTAGCTCATGCTGGCAACACTGCTTGAGTCATTTCAGAACATTAAAAGCACTCTGGATTTTTATATGTGATTATTTTTGTTTATAATGTTTAACCAAGGCCTGCATTTTTAGATGCATCTTTTATGTTCTTTTTTTTCCCCTGCCTTTGGCCTTGTCTGTAATTGTCTTCTCTGGAAGGTAATTTCTGAATGCAGGCGCTTGAGGGGGGAGGAAGCACATTTGCATTACTGTAGCTTTTTGTCTGAATGCAGTTACACTGACACAAGCTAGTGTAATTGAAGTGCCACCATATAGTGACAAAAAATGTCGACTAATTCTTAGAAGAAGATTGGCTTTAAAACAGTATTTGCTGTGAACTCCAAACATATATTCGAAATTCTGAAGGGCCTTTTTTATAGGCAGTGAATTTCTAATGTAAAGAAACAGGCGCATTTAAAAAAATTCCTAATGCAAATGATGATAGTATCAACAAAAAAATCTTAGGCCATACCTTTGTTTGGAAAGTTATATTTACAAATTAAACAGCGCTACAGTTTGATTCATTTATCAGAGAATTGCTTTGTTTTGCATGCAGTGGAATATTTGTGTGAGCTGTTTTTTTGGTTTTGTTGTGTTTTTTTCTTGGAAGGCTGGGCTTCTTTTACATTTTTAAAGGCTGTCTTTTTATTATCTTCTTGAACAGTATCTTTTTCTCTGCTTCTGTATCTTACTTTCCTTTAAATGGCCTCACCCACTTCAGAGACATAATTAAGAACCTGACTGAAGACCTTCAGAAAAGAAACTCTTTAAATGAATTATCCTGAATTTTATCATATTTTGTAAAAAAGGGTTTGCATTTATAAGCATCCCTCCTGGTGTTCAAAAACTGAAGCTGGCACTGTATTGGCTTGAATTTAAATGGTCCCTGGAGGCTCTTTAACTCAAAGAGTTATTTTATTTATTTGGTTGTTTCTTATTTCTTCCCATAGGGCAACTACAAACCTATCTCTTATATTTATTTACTTGCTTCACTTTGTTAAAAGATTATATCTTCACCAGTGCTTACAAATTATTAGTGCTTAAAATGCACTTAAATGTTAAACAGTTTGCCTGTATCACTCTATTTTACCTGAAGCATTTTTTGCTGTGATTGTTTCCCATGTATCCCTAACAATAAGCTCTCTGTAGCAATATACCAATTTAGCTGAGCAGAGGATGTAGGGAAGTGTCAAACATTATTTGTCTAGCTTTATTTGCTCCTATTAATATAGCCTTCATTTGTATCGCCTGCGGTCAGCATTTTCATATCCAGAGATTATAAGTGGGTGTCTTACCTCCACATCTATTAAAAAATGTCACTGACACTTTATTTAAGGGGGACAAACCCATCTCTTGGGCTGTTTCCTCCTGTCCCCTTTCTAGTTTTTCAGCATACTCTTCCTTAGTGCACCTGAAGGGTACACCACATTCCCCAGCCCAGCCCAAATCAGCTCTTCATTCATTTGCCCTTGAGATGAATTCCTTCTTGCTCTGTGCTTCTCCCAGTGGTTCCGCTGCACATTGTCCCCATGGTGGTGCTGAGGCAGTTTTTTCTAACAGAATTGTCTGAAAACACATGAGCTAAAGAAGAGGGAGACATGGTGCAGGGTAAGGCCAGGTAGGTTGTTCAGCATTACTGAACTGCACCTTCCCTAGTCAAATGTCAATAGCCAAACCTCCAGAGTGAAGTCTGTCTCCTCTAAAAGACCTTCTTGAATCTTCCATTTGCAGTTATAGTGGCCAGAGAGGGAGAACAGGTAGGATAACCATCAGCTGGTGTGTTGGAAATCCTGGGATGAGCCTTTGCACCATTCACCAGCCTGCCCTCTCCCAGGGCTGTCCTGAGCTGGTGTCACATAAGCTACACAGGCAGCTCTTCCCATTCACAGAAGTTTCACAGGGCCATAGTCTTGTTTCCAATGCATTTAAAACAAGAGTCAGTATCTCTTAATCGCTGTTTCCAACCTGAACAGCCTTTGATGCTTGTAACTTGGCTGTGTTCTGCTCAGTCTAAGGCACTTTATTATTTTATAACCATTAACAAATATAAGAGATAACAAAAAACAAGAGATAAGGAGTGGAAACAAAGATCAGCATCTCACTCAACCTTCTTCCTCTCTGGCAAGAAAGACTAGCATTTCAGAAGTTCTGTTTGGTTTCTGGGTTTGTGGGTTTTTTTTGGGGGGGGGTTGTTTGTTTGTTTTTTTTTTTTGTAGTAAATACATATCTCATCTGTGATACTGAAGAAAGAACTGAAAAGGTTTATATTTGTGACAAATGGGCAGATGTGAAGTATTTCTGGTGGAATGAGTGTTAGACTAGGTCCTGAGAGAAATTTTTCTCTTCATAAAAATCACAGTGTCTGTGCCAGCAAATGTCACCAGTGGCACAGGTCCTAAAGGTTGGTGAGAGCAACCGCTGTGTGCTGGGAAATTTGTGTGAGCAAGGACAGAGCAGCACATGATAGGCGCAAAGATATCAGAATTTGAATTGGTGAGGGAAAGACTCTGTAGTCTTCAATTTAAATCCATGAAGCAAATTGTCAGTGCATCAAAACAACAGGACTGTTTTGATTATGTGAAGAGATACTCACCACCTGTAAAATGCTCTGAAAGATACACACCTACAAAGAAAGGCAATCGATTTTATAAGAAGAAAGCATAAGGTGTATGGAAAGGATCTCACAAGGCAGAGATGGCAAAAAAACCTTATCCTGGTCCTGAGGCACCATGGGTGCCCTTCATTGCCCAAGACACGCTTGAGGTTCAGTTTATTATATCTTTAACTAGTGGCAAATTGTATCTGCATTGTAAGTAAGCATTGTGCAACCTCATTTTTTTTCAATTTCTTCAAATACAAAGTGTTTGCTTCTTATGTTATAGTAAAGTCATGCAGATATGCTCCTGCCATCACTTCTTCCCCAGTTTAGCATATACAATCTTGTTTTCTAAATCCTAGTATAAACACAACTTTCTTCCCTTCTCATCACTTTGATCATAACATGTCTGCTTTTGTGTCTCTCCATTATTTCCTTTTTCTCACATGTAAGAAATACTACTTGTTTTGGTCCTGTGTTGGTTTACTCTATCATAGTAACGATTTACTGTGTAGAGATTTACTCTGTCACTGTAAAGATCTGCATGTAAAGATTTACTCTATCATATTTTCTTACACCCTTTCAATCTGTTCACCTTATTGGCCTCTGCTTTGTCAGGTGGCATGATCTTTTATTGCACATAGCACTTTTCTGCTTTCTTTTTTGATCATCAGTGACATTGGAGGATACCTCTCCCTCCCAAAAAAAGCAAGGCCACTAAGTTAATTTATTCTACATCCTTGCTTAGATCCTCTCTCTTCCAGGAAACATAAGTAGTTTGCAAGTAAGTAGGCAGTTAGGTGTATCATAACTATCTCCTTATGTCTGTTTCATACTTACCTTAGAGGCACTCCATATTTTTCCTCACTAGACATCTTTTAACATTAACTAAATTAAAAGTATTTCTCATACTTTAGGTTGCTTGATTTGGGTTTGTTGGGGGGGGGGGGTGACTTTTTTTTTTTCCCAATTTTTTTTTTTTTTTTTTTAATTTTGGTGATGGTGGTTGGTTGTGCGAGTTTTTTTGTTTGATTTGTTTCTTTCTACAAACAAAGGTCAGTTAATTTATGGCATTAAGTCTTTTTGTAGGGAGAAGTGTAGAATGTAGTTCTGGTCAAGACTACTATAAATACTTGGGTTTACTGCTGATTTGTCTGCATTGATAAATGTGTAAAATATTTGGCCTCAGACCAGCTAAAGCAAATTATATACATTTGCTTAAAAAAGGAGAAAAAAAATAATAGTTTATAGAATATCCTGCCCCACTCCCTCCACTAAGATACCCACATCCCCAGGCCTCCAGCCACCAGAAGTTACATCAGGCAGCAAAATCAGGAACAAAAAGAAGAGTCCGTCCTTCTCCTTTTTCAGGCATTTCAATTCATCCTGAAGCTGATGAACTGAAAGCCCTTTCATTTGATGGATTTCCAAACAGCAAACTGGAGGAGCTGAGGTATGGATACACTTGCTGGTTTACTGCTTCTGCTATTGGAGTAGTGATCTCTGACAGAGCGAAAACAAAAATTGTTAGAATTGTACCATCTTAAATGACAGCAGAAATGGAGGCTACATAAGAAGAAGGGTTTATTATGAAACAAAATCACACTGAAAATCAATCATGTTTGACCTGACATGAGGTTACAATACTAGGTCAGTTATCATACGAGCAATATTACTTTGTGGTAGAATTAAAATGTCATATGTCCACCAAGAATGTATCTTGAAATAGCAATTGTTCAATAGAACAGTTTGACTGCACAGCTTTAGAAGCACTAAAAAGAAACACTAACTTCAGAGAACAGAGTAGACTAGTCACATCTCTTTTTCACTAAGTACAGTCAGTATGCACAACATTTTGTTACTGCATACTTACATGACTCCATGTCTTTTTCACTAAGTACAGTGAAAAATGTTATGCAAAATGCTATGCATACTTACTGTATTTAGTGAAAAAGGGACACGACTCATAACTGGAGCCTTCAGACACCACTGTAGCACAGAAAACAATACAATAGTATACATAGTTTTCACAGTCTTTTAATAGCAGATTTAGCTAAAATGACAAGTACTTCAATTAATGTTAGTAATCCTAGCCACATAGTCATCCTTGCCTTTTTGCAAAAATGATCATCCTGCGATAATGCTATCAGGAACACACATATTAATCCTCATATGCATACTAACATATGCGTATTCACAACCAAGTTTCATATGCATACTCATAACGAGCAGTGAGGGATTCAGGAACTAATTCAGCCAGGGGGTAAAGATGTTGCTGCCAGCAGTGGGGCAGTGTGGGCAGCTCCTAAGCCATGCCAAGATCCCAAGCTGCTGCAGGGATGCCAATAAGAAGCCGCACCTTGCAAGAGGAAGCTGTGACCTCTCTGAGCTCAGTGGGAGCCAGGCCCTTCATTCCAGTGGTGCCAGGACTTCATTTGCAGCTTGTACTTAGGTGAAATATCAGCAGCTTTCATCGATACAGTCTCAAGGTAAGGTAAGACAGCTGAGCTGATCTAAAAGCTTGCTGCTGCTGCTGAAAGAGGCAGGCTGCAGCCCTCATTTCTCTTGGGTTGATGCTTCTCTCTCTCCTCTCAAATTGTGGGGTTTGCCTGATTCCATCTCCCCAGTGCCTGCAAGGAAATGAACACTGCCCAAGCACAAAGGTGTAGCACGGAGCAGTGAGAGCAACAGGGAAGGGAAGGGCCAGTACTACTGCTTTCGATGTCCCTGCAGGCCAAGTATCAGCCTTTGCCACCCTGTAGTGTAAACAGACCTCTGAACTTCCAGTGTGAGATCATACAATGCATTAAAATTGTCCTCTGAAATGCAAATTATAGCATCTGGAGCATTTATTGCATCTCAGTATTTCCTCTATGAAGGGGTAGGACAAAGTGTTTTCTCAAGTGTGAGTTACTGATTTTAGTATTTTATACTGTCCCTGTCAGACAAGCAAATACTTAATTATACTGTTATTTAGATGGAACAACTAGGGAACAGAAAGATGAAGCAAACTGGGCCCAGACCTTTCGGCAAACAGCAGAACTAAGACTCTGGCTGTCCTGCCTCCCCACTTTCCTTTCCATGTCATGCCATTTGGTTTCAAACTCCTGAATACATTTTGTTCATCCTCCTGAAGCATTTCACTAATTGATGAAAGATTAAAATATAATTCAAGATGACATTCATCACTGAAATGTGCGTAAACAAGAGGCAATAAGCTAAAACCATGGAGGAAAGGGAAAAAATACTTTCAGATATAATGAAGTATAGAATTTGAGAAATAGTTTCATTTCTTTGTAGAGGACTATTTGCAGAATATCCCCAGATACACCATAATTCTGCAGTAAGCACCACTTGCAATAAGCAATGGTGTTTGTTGTAGTTTGCCATTAGGTGAACAGTGCTACACTTCAGTTACAGGCTACTTCTATTGGGCAAATACCTTTCACTGCCTCTCAGTGAGGCCATTTAAAACAGGTTTCATTGTAAACAGTTACGCAAGACACTACAAAGGTTGTTCTCAGTAAAAATATGTATTCGTTACACTGTCAGCATTTTTCCCTGAGCTAATGTAATTACAATGCGCTATTGAAACCAACCCAACCTTCTTCTGCAATAGGAAAGAAAATTACATAACCCTACCTAAAAAACCTAACAACCCAACCCAAAAAACCCAAACCAACAAACTCCAAGCCAACCAACCAAGCCAAAAAATCTCCAAACCCTTTATGAAGTGAATTTTTTACTATGTCTATTGTGATTTCATACGCTCCTTTGCAGAAACTGATTCTGGACTGATAGTTAAGACCTTCATTTTTGCCTCTGTGGGGGAAGGTTCCTCCAGAACCTCTGACTTGGACAATCAGAAACTTCATTCTGGAAACCAAATGTGTATTTCCTGGGCTAAAGTCCCTGCCACTCCCAGGAGGTGTGGCTGTGATGAGGGAAGCGATGAAGGGCAAAGAGCAGTTTATGTGGTGCTTGCCAATGTATCAGTCAGCTGGACCTGCTCTGAGGGTACATGACAGTACACAAGGTAAGGGAAATGGATGACAACACAATGGAAGAAGCATCAGGCCAACGGTATGACTGTTTTACTCTCGGTTTGGTATTCAGGAAGTCACATCCATTCTTCTGCTTGTGCAGAATGCCCTTGATACACAGTGTCATTTAGAGCAGGGACATCTGTATGTGACTCACAACAGCAATTTTAGCATTCTTAAGCTCACAGGCACCGCTAAACATAATTTTCGGATTTTAGGTATTGCCATAGTTAAATGTATCCTGGATATATGTTCACCTGTGAGAAAAAATGGAATTTAAGGAAAGGAACCTGAAGAGGCAAAGTTGAGGATTAAGCAAAAGAGGCAGGAATATATAGAAATAAGGAGGAGATAGCCTCCATTTCATAAAGGGCCAGGAAACCAGAATATGTATTACTGCCAACCAAAACCTTATGAAATAATTCCCTTCTTCACACACCCCCAAATAGGGGGACTTCATTAAACAAAACAAAAACCAACAACAACAACAGAAAAAAACACAAACAAACCAACCAACCAAAAAAAAGACATCTCAAAAGAGATAAGAGTATTTTTATTTGTGGTGGTGGTTTTGGGGGGTTTTGGTGGTGGTTTAGTTTTTTTTGGTTTTTTTGGGGGGCTTTCTTGTGATTTCTGCAAGTCTTTCCAGTCTATCAGCTGTAAGGAGGTTCTGATACTTGATCATTTTTAATGGATGTTCTGGTTTTCATGACAGCACAAGCTAAACAGATAACGCCAAACAGCACAGGGCTTCAAACAAATTGAAGAAAATTGCCATTCTTCAATGATCCCATGTATAGTAACAAGTGTTATTCAATGGAAGTATTCTCGGAATCTTTTTAACTGTGAGCCCTGACAGACAGTCCCCAGTGTTATTAAATATTCTGTTGGAAACAACTGTAGTTAACACTGAGATACCTTTGAGGAGCTTGGCTGTAAGAACTGCTGCAGTTACCCTGAAACACCTGAACTCCTGCAACAAGCAGATTCTACAGCTCTGTGGTAACCAGACAGGCTTTTGTGGGAAAGGGGGGCATCAGACATCTATGCAAGAAACATTTCAGAAAGCAGCCAGCTGATCACAAAGCATCTCACTGGTAAAGAATGAAAGGTGAAGTGTGGGACAAGGAGTAAAATGTAGGCATCTAACATACTGACACTGTATAGCTAGCTGAGGGACCTGAAATGTCACCTACCTTCCTGTTCTTGAGATCTACAAACCCCCTCTTTACATCAGCATTAAAGATTTGTTTGCCAGTACCAGATGAAACACTTTGTTCTCCCATCCTGTATTTGCACTCACTATCTTTTATTTTTGTCCTGTTATTTTATTCCTCCCACTGTCTTTTGTGCTGGCACTGTTCTTCCATCCACTGTTCTTCCATCATATATTAGGAGTGACCTGGGCACTCCTATGGGATCTGGTCTCACTGGCAGAATAAGCAAATGAATGCCAAATGAAGTGGGTGTTACATGTGATTGGCTCCTGTCTTAATGCACTTTCTTCCTTCTTACATGGGTTAACAGTTGTATCACAACACAGTTATTAGGGCAGTCACTAGAAATACTGTATTGCAGGCTTGTGCACTCTAGGTCACAGGCTGTCCCTTACGCAACTTAACACATATGCATCAAGATTGGTATGAAAGGGTAACTTCCCCTGATTATGGAAAATCTTGCTTCAGGATTTCCAGGATTTCATCTCAGGAACAGGCTTTGATCAGCTTGATAGTGACTGGGCAATGTCAGCAGTGACACCAGGAGAAACTTGACTGACTAGTAGGATAGTGGCAGCTGAGTAGCAGTTCAGAAATTGGCACTGATGTCTTAAGTGGTGGATACAGGCACCAAAGAGGCTGGTAGGGGCAAAAGCAGTATTTTTAAATGCCTCGCACCAACAAAATAAAGAGTTCATGAGGCAGTCCCCAGCCACCGTCAACTACTTATTCTGTACTGTTAAAACTGACTTAATTTTGGGATTAAGTATGAAATGCTAATGCCTCTGCCATATCTGTGATTACTCTCCTTCTTGAACAGTACTCCTTGAAGGATTGGAGAACCCACTTCTCATTACTCTTAACTCACAAATGCTTTTGGTTTTCAGATGCAGTTTCTCTTCTGTCTCCTTTGCAAGTGTGAATCCTGTTCCCAGGCTTGCCTTTTCTCTGAGCACTAGGAAAAAAACCCTACGAACATCCTTCTATCAACAGATGCCAGCTTTTATACCTTTCTGCCTATTTATGGGTGGTTTCTGTACTTCCCTTGGCCTTTCAGCTCTCTAATGATCACTTCTTGTCTGGCCATGCAAGAATTCCCCAAGGAATGAGCAACTCCAGCTGGAGAATGCAACGCAAAGCAAGCATGTCTCCTGCTAATCCTGTGAGAAAGCACGTAACTGCTGCCTTCCTCTGGCTGTAATTTTGAAGATCCATGTTAGGAGCACAACTGCTGGATGGATGCTAGCATTGATGCTGTGTTCTCTCCAGAAGTAGTCAGTAGTAGGAGTGGGAATATAGCCTTCTTCACAAGTATAGCTGTGTTTCAACACTATCACCCTGTGATACAGCTGATTCCACTGTAAAGGCCGAACCTCATGAGGTGGCTGAGAATATAATAGTTACTGGTACAACCAACAAGTACGGGCCTGTTTTTCCAATCCTTTCTCACAACTTCACCTCCTCTCAGCTTGTGCTTATGCTGCTTTTGCGGCTGCAGCAACAGCCAGCAATCTATTCTGCAGGTAATTTGAGCTCATGAAAAAAAAAAGAGGGGAGTAGTTATATTTCCTATTTGGTGAGTTAAATTAGCTCACTAAGTTGTGAGATGATTATCAAAGCTCTATCAAAGCTGACACAAAGTAAAGTCTGGTGACTGCAAAGCTGAAAATAGGGAGGGGGGACTGGAATTGGGCTGTCAGTGGAATGCTGTTGCTGGGTCATACAGGCATCAGCAAATGTCATAGCTGAAATTCAATGCAAAAAGACAGAAAAAAGAGGAGATAGGAGTGCAAATGTCACCTCTTTGGAGATAGTGCATCTTTAGTTCAGCTGCTAAAGAAGCACTTCTTCATCACTGCTGGAAATCACATCTATTTTTCCTCTTACAGGAAACGATTTCTTCAAGGCCTCACTGTGATGAATATTAGCTCAGAAAAATAGTTTGCTACAGGACAGATCTGCACTGCCAATTCTATTAATGCCCCAGACAGCAGGTATTGCATTCTCCCTGCTATGTGCATATACGAAAGTTTGAATACAAATAGACCTCCAATATATATCGAACAAAAGATGTGTAGCACTAATATTTTCAAAAAGACAAATCACACCATACACTCCTCTTCTGGACTTTAAACAAACCAACTCTATCTTACATTACACGGATTTTGCTTCCCTTTCACAGCATAAATACGTAGCTTTAAGTTTGGGTCAATGGTGATCAGTGGTGGACTGGTGGTGATTCTTTCTGCTATTTGTTCATCTAAATGATGCAAACATTCAAGTAGCCTCTGAGAGGTATTTCTAAACTTCAATATCATAGGGACACAAAGGTGTAAATTGATGCCCTTGTAAAACACCTTTGCTAAAAGCTGTCTCTCTGAAAAGAGGAACATAGCAAGGTGTGATTTTTACCCTGATAGCAACTGTCACTTGATTGAGGTGCTAAATGTGAAAGCTGTTATTTTAACTCGATCAAGACAGTGCGTGAAAAACATTAACCCGAATTAAAGATAATTAAATCTCAGGTATTGTTGGATAATTTTTCTTTTACTTCTCCTTCTTCTCCGCAGTAATGGACTGCATTTAGTCATCATTATAAAAAGGTAGAAAGTGTGTGAAAAGTTAACTGGAAACCAAGGTGTTAAAGGCAGAACCAGGTCATCTGGTCACCACACAAGTGCAGATCGGGGCCTCCTCCAAGGCATCACCGGGGTGCTCTCCCTGTGGAAGCTGAGGTGGTGATATCTTGCTAGACCCGTCCCAGTGGGGAAATTGGAAGGCTGCACACCCCGCCCTCAGGAATGTGATGGTGCTCCAGGCTGCCAGCTGTGACATCTGGCGAGAGGCTGCACATGAAAGCTTCTTTACAAAATACTTTGCACTCTGTAACTTTGCCCTCTAAAATCCTCATGGTGATGAGACCTTGATGTGCGCTATCTCTTGACTCTGGTAGCTATTTTCAGCACATCAGCCTGACTTGCCTTGGGCTTGTTTAACTAATGCTGATAAGGACAGCTAGTACCAAAGAGCTCAGCAGTACAGAAGTGCCTGTTCCTTGCAACACTGGGGTATGGACACCACTATAACCAATGCCAAAAATGACTTCGGAAAAAATTGACTTTTTGGATTTTTTTCTTTCCCCAAAAATCTACAAGCTACACCATTCCTTTCTTGCAGCTCTAGATGTGGTACCACAGCATCTTAAACTGATCTCAGCTGATTCACAATCCTGCCCTTTCCCTGTCTGCAGCCCCCCCCCTCCCTTTTTTTATGCCAGCTGGCACTCAGGCAAATAAGCAGGAAAACATTTCAGAGGCCTCAGCTGGTGGAACACAAACAGTGTTCATCTTTGGCCAGCCTGGCTTCCCAAACTATCTTATCAGCTGGTGTCATGAGCTACAGTCCCAGCACAAGTACACATGTGGGAGTATCACGGCTGGGGGCAGAGCAGGGCTGTGGCACCTCTATTTTAAATGATCAACCTCCAGGTAGACTCACACCTGACACCCAGGAACAGGAATGGTGCCATCCTCCTACCCCATCTCCCCTCTTCTGGCCAAACACCCCTGTGTCCTCCCTCCCTCATGCTGGCTCTGGCCTGAATGACAGAGTAAACTGATGAAGTCTGCTGATCCAGAAGAAAACGTGTTCCAGAAAAATATGCGGTCACTCCCTTCTACAAGTAGGAATCCAGACTCAAAGTCCCAAAGGTACTACTTGCCCCTTCTCTTCATCTTTCTTCCCAACTTTTTCTCATCCTTCTTGAGACATATTGTTATGTACATGAATGGCACAGCCCAATGGGGAATTTTCCCTCAAGAACTGCAGTGGCTGACCACAGCCGCTCCTCCAACACAGGACAGAAACTGAAACAGAGAAGAGCTCCTTACAAATTATTGCAGAAGTTGCAGAAATATGCAAACCATTTTATTCAGGCTCTGAAAAGTTTAGTTTTGGGTATACTGGTTATACCAAAAAGTCCCAACCACACCATTTTTTGTAAACGCATTTTAAAATTACTTCTGAACTTCTGTTTTGGGGTTTTGTGTGTAAAAAAAAAAGTAAAAATTTAGAAAATATTGTATTATTATTTCAAGGTATTTATACATTTAAACTGGCACTGATGTGGGAATTCTCATACTGAAGTTTTTCTTAAACATTGGAAATGACTTTTTAATATTCAATATAAATTTTAAGATTCTTGAGCATGACACAGCATTCTCCACAAAACACATGCCAAATGATTACCTGTTCACAAAATGTGCGTGTGGACTGCAGGCTGCTGCTCCAGGTGCTCTCTCTTCCTTGTTGACTGGCTTATGCTTTCACCCCAAGAGCCTTTTTGGGCTTCCTCCAAAATGCTGGCCACTCAAAATCTACAGAATGTCACATTCTCTAATAAAACAGGTAGTTTTATGCCTTATTAGATGGACCGAGGTTTACAGTGGGGAAGGGAGAATTTTTTGCTTTTTAAAAATAATTATTTTAACATTGTACTCTGAGGTACTTTTAACTTGCATGAGTGTGAACAATTTTCAGGACTATGAGCATGACTGCATCAGTGTTGCTTTTGATTTATGAGACCACAAAAAGGTTTGTCTAGCTAGACAAAGCATAGAACCCATGTTTCCTAAATGCAGCACAGTATTTATTTTAATTACTAGCTAGGATTTATTTCACAGAAGAATGAGCATCTCCATTCTAATGACGAATCATTTTCTCTTTCTGCAATGACTGTGATTGCCTCATTATACTTTCCATGGTGTATAATTTCTGTGTTGACACAAGTGGATGTACAGCAAGAAACCTCACTCATCCAGTCAGCCTAGGGTATGCGACTCAGTTTCCCCTTTAAAGCAGAAGTCTGCAGCACATATAAAACAACAGAAGAAACCAAAATCTTAGTATCACTACTTTGAGGTTCTGGTTCCTTTGGCTTCATATTACACGACGGATACTTTCCTTCCTTCATAGAAAGGAAAGGCAATTCTGTCACTGAATAAGATGCTTGAACTCTCCCAACTTAAAATTCTATGTTTGATGCATTGTACCTCACTTCTTATTGGGTAGATTAGTTGCTAAAAGAAGATCGAACAGATACTGTGAATTGTCATGCCCTCACAAGATGTAAGCAGTACTTACCTGAACCTTTGTGAAAAATGACAATGCATTTACCCTACTTAGTAACAAACTAATTCTGAGGTGTCAGGTAAAAACTGCTGCTTTACTTAGAATAACCAACCCTTTTGAAAGATGACAGTGCACCTTCATATATAGTCACAATTCCAGCAGAAATGGAGACACCACTGATTTTCTTTACTAAACAAAAGGCGTAACACTACCTTTTTAGCTAGGTGTTTGGGAAAATACCCTTACGAGTAGTCACCCATTCATCTAACGAGGGGAGAAATAACATTGTTTTTTTTAAACTGTCCTATGTACAGAACATGACAATATAAAAATGTACTTGAACTGTATTTATTAGGGACATCAAAGAATAGTAACAAACAGTAATATGATCCCTTTCAAAAATTGTTTGGACGGCAAAATCTGGATTGCATAGCTTTTGCATTTGTGCAAATATTTGGTGATGGGGCCACTTTCTTAATTTAGACAGAGCTGTACACCTAACAAAAGGGATGGTACCTTTACAAGAGCTGTGGATTCTTCATCCCTGGAAGTGTTCGAGGCCAGGTTGGATGGGGCCTGGAGCAACCGGGAAGGTGTCCCTGCCCATGGCAGGGAGTTGGAACTAGATGATCTTTAATGTCTCTTCCAACCCAAACCACTCTATGATTCTATGAATAAATAATAGTGGCAGAAACTTGTCCATGCCATTTAAGAGCTTTACATATTGCAGTATACAGTAATACATGCATAGCAGTATACAGTATACATGTTGTAAGATATAGTAATACATGCATAGCAGTGAACGCATAGAACACAGTTACGGAGAATAAACTTTGTCAAGTCTGATCCATCTTCTGATAAATGTAATCGATGGCTTTGCTGTACGTGAATGCATCCCAAAATGGTTCGGAACCGACTCGACTGCTATTTTGGGCACAAGGCAGCCATGATTCATGACAAGGGAAGACATAACTGCGCCCCTTCGCGAGGGGCTGATCTCCCCTTTGTCTCGCTTGCGGGCTTCCCTCCGTTCCAGATCTTTCCGTCGAAAGACTTGTGCTCAGCGCAAGGGAAGCACAACACGTGACACCCGCGTTGCCATGGGGACTCAGAGAGGAAACCGCCATGGACGGGGCTACCGTCGGGAGCGGCCACCCCTCATGGCAGTGGTCTCTCTCGCGGCACCCTTACCCTCTCCCGGCGGGATTTGGGCGCTCAGACCCGGCGCGGCGGGGGCCGTGAGCCCAGCCGGTGAGGCGCGCTGCCGCCGATGAGGCGCGGAGAGCCCAGCCCGCCCAGCCGCCAAGGTGCGCGGGCACGGGCAGGGGCAGCGGCAGAGGGAGCGCCGGTACTCCTAAGGGGCTCCGCGGAACGGCACGGCACGGCAGGGTCGGGAGCGCGGCAGTGCCAGGGCCGGAGGGGTGACCACGGCACCACCGCGGGTCTGGGTGCTGCCCGGAAGTGACGCTCTCACTCACCTGCTGGGCGGTGCGCGTGGGGTGGGGGAGGTGCCCGCCGGGACCGAGCCGCCCGTGCCGGCCGCCCGCCGCTCGCGCCGGGACATGGAGCCTCAGCCGCCGGTCGTGGTGCTCCTCGTGCTGCTCTGCTCCGCAGGTGTGCGCCGGGAGCAGGTGGACCAGACGGGACGGGAGCGGGGGGAATGGAGGGAGGTGGCAGAGACGGTGGCGGCTCTTTGGGGTTGGGTTTAAGGGCCGCGGGCGGGAGGGCTGGTGGCCGCCTGGCTTCTGCCGCGGTGACTGGGGGACGCCAGCCCCGCCGCACCTCCGCCCCTGCCTGTGTGCCCGAGGGAGGAGGCGGCCGGACGGCGCAGGGCTCCGTCTCTCTCGGGTGGGCGTCGGCACCCGGCTCACGCCCGCTGGCTTCCGATGCCCGGTAGCGGCGGGTGAGGCGCGGTGCCCGGGCGGGCGGTGGCTGGGGTGCGCTGCGGAGCCGACCGGGGCTTTGTTCGCCACCCGCCGGAGGGGCGGCAAGCATCGCGGTCGCGGTTTTGTCTCTTTGCTTTTTCCCCCCACCCCAACCTCCGTACAGCCCTCGGTGTGGCCGTGTGCTCTCCGCGTCGTTTCTTTTCTGTCGGGCAGCGGCGCGGCGAGTGTGAGCATGAAGGGCTTTCCCCGCGGCTGCGGACAGTGCGGTGCCGTGCTGCCGGCCCGTTGCCGCCGTGCGCGGCTGCGGACGGATGGCGACGGGCGAAGTGGCTCCCGCCTGCCGGCGTGTGCCTGAGAGCGCGCCAGGCGCGAAAGCCGAGGTGAAAAAAACAAACTATTGAGCATATTCAAACCATAAACCACAGCCCTGCCCGTGCAGTGCGTCCGGCTTAAGGACTGGTCCCGGTTTGAGAGGGTAGGGTAGAAGGGGCGGCTTCCAAAGAGCCCTTGCACCCCGGTTGTCTCAGACTGGATGTCCATGATGCAACTCTCTGGAGGAAGCGTGAGAGGATTTGAGGGTGGCGGGAAAGGAATTGAATTAGATGGATTTAAATTTGTTTGGTTTTCTTGCTGAAAAGAAACAAAGGAGTAGGTAT
>JANRGW010038337.1:18257-50730 GCA_024733675.1 Psilopsiagon aymara | reverse complement strand
GGTTGAGGGGTCAAGGCTGGCGGAGTGGTGGAGCGAGCGCAGGTGTATGTGTCCGTGGTGCTTTAGTTCTCCGTGTGCAGGCTGCCGCGGGGGTCGGGTACGACTGGACTCCTTCTGCGAGAAACAAACCCCTTTATGTTAGCAGTGCCGGCTGAGGAGCCGCGTGGAGGCCGGCGCTGTGAAGGCCGGCTGGGCTGTAGCGTGTATCCGGGCGACAGTGTGGCTGGTGGCTCTTTGTTCGTAAGTGAGCCCTCAGGCAGCCTGTGCAGACATGCAGTGATATCTCTGGTGTAACAGAGCGAAAGGTGGAGTTTGTGCTGCTGCTCGCACTAAGCAGTATCGCGAACTGTGCTACCTCTGCAAGAGTGCTATTGCTTTGTCAGTCGTAATTGTGTGCCTGGTATGGTCACATACCCTACAGAGCATAGGGTAGCACTATGTAGCTGTTGAAAGAGGGGCTCTGTAGTTACTCAAATAGAATATAAATATGACACGTTCACTGTATGTGCTATACAATTTACGTAATAGACCTGTGCTCCATTCATTATTTGCGTTACTAAACAGCATAGCTGCGCCAGCATCAATATGAACTCTTTTTTCAAGCTCCTTGTTACTTTGAAACTCTAGAGTGCAACACATATTCTTTTCTGTGTTTATCAGCCAAAAAAAGTGAACAAGACCTAAAAGATGAAGAAATGGAATTGTTCACAAAATATTACATGGAATGGAAAGGAGAGAGAAAAAGTGGCAATGCGTCATATGTGAACATACCACGATTTTACTACAGGGTAAGTGAAGCATCCAGATAAACTTCCAAAAGAGGCTGTTCTGTATCATAAGGAAAGTTATGCTTAAAGAGACACTTCAGCTTCAGAAGCTTAAGTAGATTGAAATCTGAATTATGTGGATTGCTAAGCATAACTTTTTGTTTTGTACAGGTATGGATTTCAGCAGTTTGAAATAATTACTAAGCATCTCATTAGAAGCTATAGAACAGTTTGCTAATCAGGCAGTAAGCTTGGCTGCTTACAAAAGACAGGAAGTCCTCCCTTTTCAGAGGAACTTCCTGCTTTAACTGTATTTTGACATACCAGCATTATAAATACATATCTTCCTCGTTCTGTTTTGGCACAATGAGATGATGTTTCATGAAAATAGTCAGTCACTGGTCTTGCAGACTAAAGTTATGTTTGTTGCCTGCATAATCCAGCTGAAACGCTTGGTCTGGCAATTTACGTGTGAGATGAATCAGGTTAGGATGGGAGAACAAGTTCAACATCTTTATATTCCTGCCACTTGTCAGCTTGACCCCTCAGCTGCTGTCTAACCTCAGGTGGTCCTGTATTCCTTAGGATTATGAGTTTCTGCCAATTAAGTTCTTAAGTACCTGTGTTTCAGCTGATGAATACATATGCAATCATCCAAGTTCTGGTAGTGCTGTACAGTTTTGCATGTGAACATCACCAGAACTTTCATACCAAGTGTTCTTCCTTCTGTTTTGTTGGTTATAGCAAGTCTAGTAGATACTTACTCTTGAGAGTCAAGCATACAACAAAATAGAAGGTACTGCAGTCTCCTGAGTAAAAGCACAGTAATAAATGTCTTTTATGTATGAGCCCTCCTATCTTGCTAATGTGGGAAAGTGCTTAGTGGGTGTGTTACCAGGTATGGGGTAGGTCTTTGTGTCTCAAGTTAAAGATGTCCTGCTTTAAATAATTATCCAGTTTTGAAATAATTTAAGACGGTATGCAAGTGATGTCCCTGTAGAAACTGTAGGAGCTGTACAGCATTCTGGTAGATAGGTTGTTATTTTTTGACAGGTAAAGAGCTTTATTGAAGTGTATGAGCCAGAACTACCCAAGAGTACTTGCTAAATGTGTAGGTTTTTAATGGTACCACTGGACAGAAAACTGAAACACCACAATGTTTCTAGTTGCCAGCTGAAGATGAAATCTTGCTTCAGAAATTAAGAGAAGAATCTCGGGCGGTCTTTCTGCAAAGAAAAAGCAGAGAGCTGCTGGATAATGAAGAGCTGCAGGTAAGAAAATATTTTCTGTATGTCTCAGAATAGCTTCTGATAACACTTCTTCTTTCTGCAGAGTTTTATTATCTCCTGGCTTCACAGAATCTTGTGGTGAGGTGCTTTGTATTTGGGCACGTTGGCTGGTTGTGAACTACTAGCTAAAGATGAAGGGCTTAATATAGTCTTGTACTGGTAATGTTAGTGTAAAGCTTCCTTGTTGTAATGTATATGAGGACTGACTCAATGACTTCTGGTTTTCCAGAACATTCCAACAATTTCCCTAGTGCACTCAGAAGAAGAAATAAGTTCTGTTTACATACCACTGAGAGGTACTCCAAAGATGATTGAATTTACTGCAGTGCAAAAACAAAAGGGATGTAAGTGAAAGAGAGAGAGTATGTGTTTAACACCAGCTTAGAGCAGTGGAAATATCACTTCCTTGCTTTTCTGGCAGAACTGATGATGTGTATTGATTAAGAGGTAACCTTGCAGCAAAACCACTTTTTTGCTGTATTTGTTTGATGCTCTGTCTTAAGCACACTGACATCTCCAGAGAAATACCTTCTTAACCAAATACAAATGTCTTTTAAGAATCTATGGTTTCTACTGGACAAGCATCAGACATCACCGATGATTGGGGAAGAAGCAATGATCAACTATGAGAACTTTTTGAAAGTTGGTGAAAAAGCTGGACCTAAATGCAAGTAAGGCTTTCTTCTCTTGCATGTGCTTACTTTGGCTCAACCTAAGCGCTGCTGTAACTTGCAGTTGTTAAAATAAATGGAAACAATTTAATGGCAAGATTAAATCATGCCCACATAGTTATTGATGAACTAGTTGCTTTGCATCCTTGTAGAGGTGTATTGCTCTGAGGGAACTTTTGATAGAGATGTCTGCAAGAGGGGTACTTCATCTTTTTGAAGAAATTCTTGCCAGCATGAGTGTTTTTATGATGTTAGTGGCCAGTAAACAGCCCGCTTTGTATCTGAAGAGGAAATCGTGTCCCCAGTGATATTGTCCACCCTTCCCTAACATCTACGAATAGAAAATGTTCTAGATGTTCTGTGTGCAACCTATATTGAATGTTTCTTCTTTATGCTCCTGTTGGAGATCGCTCTTGTGCCCATAGCTTTGTAATTGAGTTTTAGGCAGATTAGTTGTCAGTACTGGCAGTCCCTTCTATGTGCATATTGTTGTAGAAGAATGTAAGCTACTAAATATATAGTAGTAAAGAGAAAATATATTGAATGAAAGCTCTTGAAATCCCCATGTCACTGAAGTTTCATGAGCAACAAAAGCAACTGCTTTTTATTGAGTTTGCCATAGTTACTTGGTAGGATCCCAGCTGATGATTGTTGTGTAGCAAATTAACCTTTTTGAATATACAGAACACATTCTATATTGTTAAAATAGTATTTTAAAGTGTAAATTTTTTGATACTGTAACTGGATCTGTCAGTGCAGTGTGATTGGATGCATAGAAGCAGCTTTGTGTTTATGTTTTACAGGCAGTTCTTCACAGCTAAGATCTTTGCTAAATTACTCCATAATGATCCTTATGGGAGAATATCTATCATGCAGTTTTTCAATTATGTCATGCGAAAAGGTTAGTTGGTGCTTTTTCTGTCTTAATGAGAAGTTGTTTTATTTTCAAAGCTAATTTAAGCTTTATTAATTACTTGCTGTTCACTTCAACAGCAGTGAGATCTAGCTTTTGATTACTAATGCTGTTTTCCTGGAGGCTTGGGATTTTTCACTGGTTACTAGGAAGTGGGAGTTCACCTGTCTCTAAAATCCACCTCTCAGCCATCGATATACTTGATCTGCTTGTTAAATACATTGTCATTATGATTTTCTTTAGTCAGGCAGTACTGTGAAGAGCAAAAAACTAAAGTTATGTGACGAGTATGGTCTTAACCACTGTGATCAGATTGTCCTGCAAATAGCTTTGTTTACTGTTTTTTCCATCTATAGAGTGGTGTTACCTATGTTTTCTCACCGTACTTGTCACTATAGACTCATACTGCAACAAGTATTTTCAGCTGTATTTTTAATACAAATAACCACTTGGGCTGAAAAATGCAATTTTATTGCTTTTTTTAAAAAAAAGAAAAAAATCTGTATTAGATTTTATTTAAAAAGATAAGACTAGCAAGCAGGAAGGAAGGCTGCCTCATTGCCTTTTCCCCTGGCTACTGTGTTCTTAGGTCTGGTAGGGCCTTCAGGAGGGGAGAATGGCACCTTTCCCCAGAGCAGCTCAGCCTGTTTAACTTAAAAATCTTGTGATGCAAAAGATGTGTTGAGCACGAAACCTGGTGAGTTGACATGCAGAGTATGCAAGAAAGGAGTCTTAGGACCATTTGCAATAAACACTAAACCCAAAAGCTGCAGAATAGGAGATTCGTGAAGAAGTTTATGAAAATTGTATGCATTTCAAAAAGGCCTATTCAGATGGAAACAACCGAGATACTTTCAGAGCTCTTAACTTGTTTCACCCAGAAGTTTTAAGTCTTGTGTATTTATGATGATGCCTTTCTTCTGACTTGCCAACAAACAACCAGCATACAGTTTAGAGCCAGGAAGTCTCATGGCATGTCCCATCTCAATCATATTTCATTCGCAGACTCTGGCCAACACAAAGTCCCGTTGCAGTGTTTGTTTGCAAGTCCCTCTTGGGTCAGTTGTATAAGGATCCTTGTTTTTTCTAGCTTACAGCATTGACATTGCCTAATAAAGTCAGTCCTGTGGCATGTCTGCGCAGTAGCAGAGATAATTTCTGTTACCTGCTGTACAGTGTTCCTTATGAGGGCTAAAGACCAGGCCAGGTATTAAAGGAAGAAAAGACTTAAATTCCTGTAGAAACTTTTAGTTAATACTTGAGATTAATGTATTGGATTTAGTTGATTCATATTTGTGCTTTTCATCTGCATTTACTGCTATGTGTCCTTCAGTGTGGCACTGAAAAGAGAGGGAAGTAACAGATGAAGAAGGGAATTACTCTGCAGCAGCTTAAGCTGATCCAAGTTGGGGCAATGCAAGTCCCCGTTTCACCTGTTTTGATGAAGCTCATGGACTGGAGAGGTCAGCCTCCAGAACATGCTGCAGCAGGGAAAAGACCCTATCAACCTGAGCTTAAAACATCTTAAACAGCTGTGCCTTGAGTTTGTGATGGTATTCTCTAACCAGCTTAACTCATTAATAAATTTTGGGGTTTGGGGTTTTGATTTTTTTTTTTTTTTTTATATTCTTGTTGAAGTTTTAGGAATAGCTGGATAAGAGGAATCATGTACTCATGCTGAACATGTAGCATTCTGTCTTTTGCCTTCCTGCCTCCAGCTGGAGGATTTTGTACAGTCCATGGGTTACAACCTTTCTTACCCCTTCTTAACAATCTGCACAGTCTTTTTGGGAGGGAATGAGAAAAATGGTAGCTAATAATTGAATAATGGTGAAGGGTTTCTTCTACTCCAGTAAAGCTTCCACTTCAGGAGGAAAGGGTCAAGGCTGATGACATTTTCCAAATAGGTCAAGCCTAGTAAAAGTGTCTTGAATCGCTTCAGGGTTCATCACTTACCTTTAAGCTTCAGCCAGCCAAGAAACAGCCTCACTCTGTCATCTCTAAGTGATACTTAGTCCACCCTGACAAACACTTACCTTGAACAGATGAATGTTAGTATGAAGGACAGCTCATATTTCATAAGAGGAGCTTTTAAACTGTTTCTTCATAAAATGAATATTAAATTTAACATGGAGTGTATGTATAGTTTATATGAATAGTTTTTACGCCTATTCTGTACTCCATCTCTCTTACTGTATTTTAACAATGGCCTCAAGCACATTGTCCTATAGTTTGTTTGATTAATGTGCCTTCTTATTGCGAAAGTAGATACTTGTGCTATTCTAATTCTCCTGTTGTAACTTGGAAGTGAGGGCAGGACCTTTGTCAGTAGCTGCAGTGCCTCATGCTGTGCTAGGTGCTGTAGCAGTTTGACAAGCACTCAGTGTATGACATTGTACAGCTGTTTTTAATGCAGTGAAAATAAACTGCTTCATATATCTCTAGGTCAGCAAGAGCAAATGAATCCACATGATTCAATGTACCGGATAAAATGTGTTTGCTCAGCCATTTCTCACACCTAGTTATTATAAGGCAGCATTGGCCACAGTGTGCTATATATCACCAGTGACTCTTACTGAAATGGCGTTTCTAATCAGGACTGGTACATACCATGGCTTCATTTAAATCTCAGAAAAATGGGAACCAGAGAGGTACTTAACATCCAACAGTGTCCTGTGGTCTTTAAAATAACTTCGAATTTTGGTGAAGCCTCAGAAGCCCCCTAGATTTCTTGTATTATAATCATATTTTCTGTTTTGCAGTGTGGCTTCATCAGACAAGAATAGGTCTCAGTTTATATGATGTGGCAGGACAGGGTTACCTCAGAGAATCAGTAAGTAAATTCTTGAGTAACTTAATGTCTGTGTGTACTAAATGACAGAGCATCAAAAAGGTTCCAATTTTCTTCCAGTCTTACGTCATAAAAGCTTATATAATAATTTAGATTTGGGGGGAGCACATTTGTTCAGATACATAGCAGTTTCTGTATTCTAGAGCTTTGGTGGCTACAGTGCTGCTAGTCTTTTTGTCATACGGGTAATTATTTGAAAAAGAAATTGTAGCTACCAAGGTTTTATGATATTAGCACTTTACTAGATTTATTGAGAGAGCAGAAATCATAAAAAGGGAGGGATGGCTAGAGTGGGCCTCAGTGAACTGTTCTGTTTTAATGGGAGTTGATTTTACAAAGTAAATATGAGTTTTAGTTACCACTAAAAAAGATCTGTTGAAGAATATACAGCAATAGGATAATGCAATAATTAGAGCTCATGCATTGCTGTTTGAAAGAGGTACAGTTGAATGCATTTATGTTTACATGTACATATCTCCTTCGTTAATGTTCTGGGGTTTTTTTGTGAACTGTTTCAGTCATGGCATCACACGTGCATGTATGCAACTTAGGCTTTTTTGCCTGCTTTCATGTGCCTTTCTGTATCATTTCAGCATTGTATTTTTAACAAAACATATTTGAAAGCCAGGGTGCGGTATAGCCAACATGCAGTGATAGTAGTGTTTAAAGCTAGTTTCTTTTTCTTTCTTAATTTTGCAGGATTTAGAAAACTACATTCTGGAACTCATCCCTACTTTGCCACAGCTGGATGGTTTAGAAAAATCTTTTTACTCCTTCTATGTCTGCACAGCAGTAAGAAAGTTTTTCTTCTTTCTGGATCCTCTCAGAACAGGTAGGTCCACATTTTCAGATGCTGAATATGTGGGACTATTTTCACTTTTAAAATGTCTCCACTGAAGCTACTTGTTTTTTCAAAGTAGAGTGTAAGTTGTCTTTGTAGTTTTTGGTTTGATTTTTTTTGTTTGTACTTTTTTTTAGCAATCTTGTGTTTGAAGATTAATCCCCGTTGAAGACCATGAGTCTTTATGTGGGTCCAGTAATCTACTTCTACAGCTAATGAATTTCTGTGATATAAACATCAGTCGTGATACTATAGAATTAAGTCATAGAAAATGACAAAGAAGATACTGTTTCATCAAAATGCGTCATTAGTGGTAGTTAATTGTAAGTGTTTAGGTTCAATAGAAAGCACAGCAACTAACAACAGAACTGCTTGGCAGAACATCCACAGAGCTGTAGAAATACTTAAGAATGTTTATTGTGCTGTGCTTCTCCTGTTGTTAAATTTGTGTGCAACATGTAAACTCATTACAAAAGGTTTGCAGCTATGGCTGCTAATCCTTATTACAGCTGTACCTCTCTTGGTCAACAGCTTGCTTTTTCATAGGCCCTTGATTGAAGTCACAAACTGCATGTGTTTTCAAGCTCTAGCTGTGCCACTCAGCAACGTCAGAGTTGTGTGGGCAGTAGACTCCAGTGGAGGTAATTACACTTAGAGAAGGTGTGTGTGAAGTTACAGTGCCATTATTTTGCACAGCTGTTTCCGCAGCATCTGTACACCAGTCAGAGCTACACCAGCAGAAGTGCATTCTGCCACCTTAGCTTTGTGTCACATCTGCTGTTTCTGAACATGTAAAAATACCACATCACCTTAAGAGACTATTATTCCAACAAATGTTTTAAGCATGATTTCTTTGCATTTTTTATTTTACTTTTTGAGTCGATATTGAATCTAGCTTTCTGCTTTTTAGGCTTCAGGGTAACTCCTCCTAGCAATATCAAGCTAGTTTTATTCATTAATTTTAAAAGCTGTTTTTATTTTGTCTCTAAAATTGCAGCTTTATCCTTGATGTTAGAGGTTGGTTTTGTTTAATTTTGCCTTTTTTAAAAAGGTAACTTTTTTCCTGCTCAGGGTACTTCTTTCATAAGTGGATCCCCCTAAATGGGAACAGTCAAATGGATATATTGTCTGGGTGACTGTTAAAATGTGGTTTTCTTTTCTTGCTGCAGGGAAGATAAAGATACAGGATATTTTAGCTTGCAGCTTTCTGGATGACTTGCTGGAGGTAAAGCTCTCTCGGCATACACTATTATATTTTAATTTAATCTTTCTGGATTCTAACTTCATGTTTTTCTTAGTTAAGGGATGAAGAACTTTCTAAAGAAAGTCAGGAGACAAACTGGTTTTCTGCTCCTTCTGCATTAAGAGTTTATGGTAGGTTTCTTTATTTGTAAACCTTTTTTTGCCCCATCTCCTCTCTGCCCTGTATGATTTGGTCACATTCTTGGTGCTACTTTTTCTGTTTTTGTCTCTAAATCGTGATAACTTGTCTTTTCAACTCCTGTAGCCATCTTTTCAGTATATCTTCCTGACTTTTATGGTTTCGCTGTTGCTCTTTCCCATGGTTTTATCCTCTGTCATTTTGTGCTTGTTCCACAAGGTACAAGGTTCCCCTGTAACCTTCTCTTTTGACTGTCTGTTCACGCTTTTCCATGCTCTTTTTTTCATGCTTACAGTAGGTCTGTTTAAAACAAACTGGTCTTATCCTTCAGGTCCTTTCTCTATACACACAACCTTTACTTTTGAGCCATTACCTTAGAATTACTAGCAGCTTGTTATGGGATTCCTGCTTTCTCTTACCCCATGTTCTCTGTTTATTTATGATGCTCTGTGAATATGACTGTGGATCTGGCATATTCCCACTTAACTGCATTAACTTTCTCATGATTAAATAAACGTATAAGCAAGTGTTAAATTTTCCTCCTCTGCGGAAACAGTTCTTTAGTGACACAGGTATATTATGTTTTGCCCTCTCTGTCTCCTCCCTAGGCCAGTACTTAAACCTTGATAAAGATCACAATGGCATGCTCAGCAAAGAAGAGCTGTCCCGGTATGGAACAGGGACTCTGACCAACATATTTTTGGATCGTGTCTTTCAGGAATGCTTAACTTATGATGGTGAAATGGTAATCACATATTTTCACTTTGTTCACAATATAAAAGCTTTGGCTTATAGAGATGGGAAATATCTCAAAATCAGTATTCTTAACATAGAAAGTAGCCAAAAGAGGTAAAGTAACTTCATTTATCAGTTTGCACATAAATGATCATGCAGCAGATGAGGAAATGAATTTTCTTAACAGCAAGGTGGTTGCAGCCTGGCTTAAAGAGAAGTTGCTTGTTTTGAGAAGCAGAGGTGATACGAAATCTGGACAGCCTAGGATAAAGCTTCTTATAGATTCAATAACATAAAGCACATTTTGAAAAAATGTGTAAATGTAGCGATGCTTTTTTGCTGGATGGAATCATAGAATATTTACGGTTGGAAAGGACCTTAAGATCATCTAGTTCCAACCCCCCTGCCATGGGCAGGGACAACTCACACTAAATCATGTCACCCAAGGCTCTGTCCAACCCGGCCTTGAACACCACCAGCGATAGAGCATTCACAACTTCCTTGAGCAGCCCCATTCCAGTGCCTCACCAATTCCTTAAAGAGAACCAAAAACAACTGGCACACTTGGGACTACAGCAAGTTAGCTAACCTGTCAACTTCTTCATGGAGACAACAGTGGTTCTGTTGTGAGCTTTCCATAGTCGTGAAAAATGGGAAGTCTACATTAGAGTTAAAATAATATTTTGAAAGTTTTTCTTAATGTATTGTTGACTCTCATTGTCTGCATTCAGATGACTGAATTCTGAAAGTGATAAATTACAAATTCACTATGCAGTCCTTTTGCCGCCTTAGCAGTTTTTTGTAGAATCACAGAATCTTCAAGGTCATGAAGGATCTTCTTAGTTGCCCTTTGCTGGACTTGCTGCAGGAGGTCCACCTTTCCCTTGTATCGGGGAGACTAGCACAGGACCCAGCACTCAGATGTGATCTAAGCACTGCTGAGCAGAGGAGAAGGATCACCTTCCTTAGCTTGCCAGCCGAGTTCTTCCTCATGCAGCTCAAAATGCTGAAGCAGCCTTTGCTGCGAGGACACATCGCTGGCGTGTGTTCAGTTTTGTTGCCTGTCAGGACTCATCGGTCCGGCTATGCAAAGCTGCTTTCTGACCAGTCAGCCCGCAGCATGTACTGGTACATGGAGTTATTTCTCCCCAAATGCAGGATTTTGTATTATTTCTTCTGTTGAACTCGATGAGGCTCCTGTCATCCCATTTTTCCAGACTGTCAAGCTCCCACTGAACAGCAGCACAACTCTCTGTTTAAGATAGACAGGATTATTTTGTACATAGGACTGAAGGATTTCTATCCTTGTCACTACTGTATCTTGATCAGAAAACCAAGAATTAGTCCTAATGAAAAAGTATGATACATGTTTTTGATGTCTACTAATGCTTCTACCACATTTTTTGCCAAACTACCTATTCTGATCTGTAAAGGATTTGGCCGTATAGTACTGTTTGGTAACGGTAGGCTTATTGCCACTGGATGTTTAATTTGTGGTAATGAAAACCTTTTATACGACTCTTCTTCACTAGTTGTGTATGTTCAGCAGTTTAAAGGTATATTAAACATTGTTTAAAATACGTATAGCATGTTTAATTTTGATTTGTGCTTGGAATCCCAATTTATTTCTAAAATGGCAGGATTTCCTATTGTTAGCAGTCATTAAAAACTAACTTTTCTGTTCATGTTGGTGGTAGCAGCCATTTTCTATTTCATGTTGTCTTTTCAGAAAATAGGCTGATCCCCTACAATGAAATAGCTGCCAATTATAGAGTTCCTGCTTGCAAAATCAATTTAGAAAGAAGACTGTAATAAACATGATTGTATCTACTTTTAGGACTATAAAACCTACCTGGACTTTGTGCTTGCATTAGAAAACAGAAAGGAGCCTGCAGCTCTGCAATATATTTTCAAACTGCTTGATATAGAGAACAAAGGATACCTGAATGTCTTTTCCCTTAATTATTTCTTTAGGGTAAGTCTCTTTATACAGGTAGGCCATTTTCTGTGTTTATAGTGTTACAGCCTGTGTGCTTCTGCATGCAGAACTGCAGGAAATCACTTTAAATTACCGTAGCCACCAGGAGACCAGTAACTACTTCTAAGAAGATTTAAAATATTAAGAAAAGAAAATAAAAAATCCCAAACTTGGAAAGAACTCAAAAGGTATTTTCAGCATTTCATCTGCAGTTGAAATAAACTGGTTTGATTTTGTTTAGTAGAAGTATTTTCTGTTGAATTTTTTTAGAGAACTTGAAATTGTCCTAAAATTGCCTAATGATTGCCTATTAGAATCTGTTATGATGGCTCAATTGGCTGTTGCCCATGGGCTTAATTTCCACTGTAATCCTAAAATTCAGTAGAAATTAAAATAATAAAATGCAGTGATGGGCCTGTACAGCTGTGGGATTCTTTGTTCAGTTCATTGATTGCAGAGAGCTTCTTGCATTTCTCACATTCTGTGTTGTTATCTGTTGCTTCCAAATAAGTTAATTTTAATAGCAACTCAAAAAAAAAAAAGAGGCTTATTTTCAGTCTAAGGCTTGCAAAATCTTCCTCTAAATTGTGGTTTGTCTGAGTGGGGTTTTGTTTTTCTTCTGGCTTGTGGTGGTTTCATGTCTGGGTTTGTTTTTATTTTGGGGGGGAAGGAAAGGGGAGGAATGTTGTTTCGTTTTTTATTTTAATAGGTACCTGAGGTATCTTGGAAAAGGAAATGTTCCGCAGTAAAGTAGTATTTTTGTTTTAAATGATTTGGGCAAAGTTATGATACTTTTTTTCATGTACAAGATGCCTTCAGTGATACCTATTCAGACAGATGGACTGGCACTTCAATTTTCTTTATGTGTCTCTTTGTATTATAACTGTAAAAATAAACAGTAGCATTGTAGTTAGCTGTATGTGCAAAGTGTTTCCAACAAGGTACATGACTCAGCTCATTAGGTAAAGCTTTCAGGCCTGTTCAAGGTATAATCTTATATCCACGTTGTTTCTATATTGTAGTAAGTCTCTAGTTGAACATGAACTTTGACAGTGACTACAGCCATACCATTCTATAAAAATAAGACTACTTATCTCAAAGAGCTGTAGACCTTTTCTAAAAAGGAAGGGCTTTTTGTAAAACAAACACCTCCTCTTAGAAACAACCCCAAAAAACTAAAGCACCCCATGCTCTCCAAAAATAGCCCAAAACACACCACACACCCACCTCTATTTTCTTCTAGTGCCTTTGAACCATCAAATAATTTAGGATGAAATGGACCTTTGGAGGTCACCTGCTCCCACTACCTGCTCAGAGTAGGGCCAGCTTCATGGTTAGGTTGAGTTGATCTGGGCCTTGTGCAGGTGAGTTTTGAGTATTGCCAAGGAGGGAGACTACAAACCTCTTTGGGCAATGTGTTCCAATGTCTGCGTACCCTGAATGGGAAGACTTTTCTCCCCTCGGCCTTTCTGCTGCCTCTAATTGGAATGCCTCTTTGTGCTTTCACTGTGTGTCTCCAAGCAGAGTCTTGCTGTGTTGTCTCTAGCTATGTGCTTCTGTTCTTCAGGTGAATTAATCCCCATCTCAGTCCTCTCCTCTTGGCTGTGCTGTGCATTAGCTTCCAAAACATGTTGGTAGCCTTCCAGTGGGCTCCAACTGGTTTGCCAAGGTCTTGGGGGAGCCCAAAATTGCAAGGCTGCATCTGAAGTACTGTGTCCAGATACTGAGTCAGGAGGCATAGTCAGCTGCCTAAACCTGCAGCCCATGATTTATCTGCTTCGTTGCTACAAGGTCATCCTGCAGACTCTTAGGCAGTGCCAAGACCTCCAGCACCTTTTCTGTCAAGCTGCTTCTAGCCAGCCAGCCGCTAGAGCGTACTGCTGCATGGGGATATTCTGCTGCAGGTGCAGGCAGGGTTATTGCATGTGGGTTTTGGACTTCATTATGAGCTTTGTTCAGCCGTTGTAGCTATATTGTATGCTTGATGGACAGCTGTCAGGCTGAGACTTGGCAATACTAAGGGTCCTAGAGAAATCAGGCGATGACTTGTCTTATCTTCAGACTTTTACAGCTGACCGTTCCCATCACTCTCTCCACTTTTGTTCATATGGCATTAGGATGCAGGGAAGACCAGGGGCCATGTCAGCTGTCTCTGATTTTAATAAAGGGTGTTAATTTACAGTTTTATATTTTACAAAACATGAATTTTAGTGTTGTCATGGTACATAAGTGATTCTAATACAAAAGCAATTTAACAAGGTAATTCTGCATAAGCTACTGTGGCATAGCTATTTTTGTGCATGTCTCCAGTTACATACTTACTCTGTTGGCTTTGTTACTGAAAAGATTCCTCAACTGCAGTAGGTGCTTGATCATACTCCAAAGTGTGCTTCCTTGAATCTTTTGGAAATGGAATGTTTGAAGTTTTCCTTGAAATCAGAACAGTTCTTTTGACTTTATGAATAACCACTTTTCTGTTAGTGCAGGCGAAGATAGATCTGCACCTATAGAGGCCATGCTGATACAGACAAGGCCTGTGTTTGTGAGACAGTTCTGTTCATAGTTGTTACAGTTGTGCAGGCAGAGGTTTGGTGATGCAGCTTTTTAAATAGTACCTCATGGAAGGAACTAATGGTAGGGAATACTGTTATTCTCAGAATGAGAAATGCCCAAATACAGCATGAACTGCGAGGACTCATCCATGCATGGACAAATGCTCAAATAGACAAACACATAGTTGCCTTCACATTATTATTTGATCGACTTGAATACAGGTTCCATTTTCAAAGAAATTGAAAGAGTTTGTAGCTGCACTGCTTTGCCTGTCTGCTGGTCAATCTTCGCCTTCTGTCTTTTCCTAGTGTGTCTTTTACACTTTGTCAGAAAAACTGAACCTTCTGGTTTGAGTGTTTCTTCGGTGTTAAGTGATAATGTCTGCATATCCCATTTGCAGAGTGCTCAAACACTGGTCATAATGAAAGTTAGATTCTTACCATAGTGACTAAGAACTGTGAACCCACATATGTATCATTTGTAATACCTTAATTCACCCCTGCCTCACACCTCGCTTGTGGAAGAGGATTGCAGGCTGTGGCATTGAATGCTTTGTCACAGGGCAATATGACTTAAGATGTAGAAGCATTAAAAAGTTTCATACGGTGTCAGTATAATACTGCACTACCTATTTCTAACTTTTGTTTTCCCTCCTAGGCTATTCAGGAGCAAATGAAAATCCATGGACAAGAGCCTGTTTCTTTTCAGGATGTCAAGGTTAGTTTTACTGAAAAGAGTACTCTGTGAAATACTTAAACAAGCATTTTATAATTTACTTATGTTACAGTGTCTAGGTTGTTGTACATTTATTTGCAGACTAGTAGAGATGATATGACAAGTCTTACTCGTAGGTTGGAAAATGCTTTTATGTTGGCAGTTGCTCTGTAAGAAATCTGGTATGTAACTGTTCTAGTAGTTCCCTTGCTAATAGATGAATTACCTGTTAAATACATGCTGCTGTGTTAAATACATGTTGCTGTGCACTTGAAGATTCTTGGTATGTCTGTTTTGTGGGTCAGGATCATCCCTTGGAGGGGGGAGCAGACTGGTGCCTAAAAAAAGCATGACTTACAAAGCTCTTTATTACTGCCTACTTTACGTTTACCAGTTTTAGTACTTTATGGAAGCTCTTATGCTTTTCAACTTCACTCATAAAAGACGAGTTTCATGTTGTCATTTTGAGGCCAGAGCCTCCCCAGAAAAGCAAATTCTTCTTTGAGAAGTGGGAGCTCAGCACACTGCTCCTATTATTGTGCTTTCTGTGGGACTTAACAGCTTTTATTTGTGAATTGGTGAGGGTTGCACTAGTTGCCCAGAGATCACTCTGTATTATGGTATAAAGTAACCATTATTCTGCTCATTAATGTGTGGGGTTTTTTTCCCCAATTTTGACTTTTCTTTCATAGGATGAAATCTTTGATATGGTAAAGCCTAAGGATCCTTACAAAATCTCCCTTCAGGACTTAATCAATAGCAGTCAAGGAGACACTGTTACCAGCATTCTAATTGATCTGAATGGATTCTGGACATATGAGAACAGAGAGGTCCTTGTGGCAAGTGATAATGACAACACTGCTGATGTTGATGATACATGAGTTTGAACAGGAGCAGACTGTGTCCATAGAGATACCTCAGTCTGATGCACTAACTGTTGAAAGCTAGAAACATTCATTTTTTGCATCAATGCCTCTTCCATTTTATTTCCCTTCCAATGTAAAATGTGGCACATACGGGAATAGCAGGACTAATTTCTGAAACAAAAATGCAACTGCTTAAAATTATTTTGTTGGTTTTTTGTTTTTTTGTTTTTTGTTTTTTTTTTTTTAATTTAATAAATACTTTTGGACTAAGCCCTATTCTTATTTGAATACCGTATTCTAAATTCGAGTATAACCTCAAAGGATGTGATTCTTACCATCTTCAACACTGGCCTGTGTCCACTCCACAATTCTAAGCCCCCCACTGCATTCCGTGTGGCTTCCTCTGATAGCACTGTTGAACATTCTGTTGTAAAGGCAGAAATCTTCAGTATGAGGTAAAGTTTAGGCCTCTTTTCTTCCACGTGTCCAGCTTTAAGTGTCTAACAGAAAGGATAAGTAAATAACTACTGAACTGACTGAATGGTTGCCCAATTCTCAAGAGGTTCATTAACAAAATTGCACTAGTTAACATGTAGATAATCTAAGCACCTAAGGGCTTACACCAAGATAACCTCCTGTGCAAGTATGTTATGTAATTAAACTTAATTGTACAGCTGAGCTACAGCAGTAGCTAAAGTAGTGAATTTAACAAAGATGTAGAAATGTTTCAACTTTCAGATAAAATTACAGTAGTACGATAGGTTGAAATCCTACATTATTTATTATTGTGAGGTAGTGCTGAACATACCTCACACTAGTGATGAACATGCTGAACGTGAAGTATGTTGCCAGGTACTACATGAGATTGTAAGGCAGGGGTGTGAGTACTTACTATGTTATTTGAATTTCAGCAGGATGTCTGACTCCATGAAGATGAAAACACTGAACAGGCACATGCACCTGCAGGCAAGCATGAAGTTACAAAGACCACACAGTTTTTAAAGAAAACCCATAGCCAACTTCCAGTTCAAAAATTATATTAAATATAAAATAATCAATTAATGCATTTACAGAAAAATTAAACCAGTATGAAAGTACCCACTTTCATACATTTTGCAAAAAAAACTGAAGGAAGGATTAAGTTAAGGCACAGTGAGTAATACAGTATTTTATACAGAGAAGTTTAAACTCAAGGCAATGACAGCGTTTCTGATACAAGAAATAGTGTGGTGATAGGGGACAGCCAATGCTACTGATAGATTTCTTGGCAGAAAAGCAAAGCATCCTTCAGCTTTACTCTCGAGCTGTGTGAGGCTTTCTATCTGTAATGGTGTAAGAACTCCCCACACGTGGTTGTTCTGTATTCCCCAGGTGTTGAACTAAGCTCTCCCCTGCAGCTGTTCAGCCTAAGGTATGATTTTATACAGCTGTCAGCACCCTCTGTCTTACAATTAAAAGAGGAGGCAAAGAAGAGTGTATCAAAACAGATGTCATGGAGCTGATAATTGAATCCTCTTCAGAAGATTTTCTGGTAGTGCTGGAATGCTGTGGGCAGATGAGAGGAGAAGGGATTTGTGCTTTGCAGGACACTAGTTGCAGCAGAGGTTGTCTGAAATACATAACTGATCTCTGGAAACTAACAGCCAAGTTATGTGGCCTCTACTGTTACATCAGGTTTCTCAGTTGGTAGTGGAACCAGGGACATACAGTGATATCCAACACAATTTCAGTGGAGACTGGTTTTTTTTAGAAGTACTGTTTCACGTGGTAACTGGTGCAGGTTTTCTGCCCCTTGATCTAAAATGACTATAGAATAAAAGTGACTGGGGCACTGACATCAGATTGTCACAAAGTTAACCTTCTCCTTTCACAGGCTGCATGTAGAATGACAGTCACTGCAGTAAAATAGACTTCATTGGCATCTGGGCTCCTTAAAAGCTCTGGAGTCATCTGTGTTTCAGTTAGCTAACAATCTCTGTTGTTGCAGTATTGCAACAAGTGTTTATTTAAGAAAAAGGAGGAATCATAAGTTTGGTGTGGGGATTTCTAGGGGAACGTCTGCAATGGCATGTCCCTTACTGCTAATTCAACATTAAGTCCAGGTTAATTAAGTACACTGACTCTGGTAATCTATGTCTGAAAAAGTTCTTGATTGGTTCCATACACAGTGTCCAGTGGATTCAGTATCATTTAGCAAGATGTTAGTTTACTTCTCTGGACCATTCAGAGCATGTGAAGTATTAAAGCAGGTGGATCTCTTAATTCTTGGACTTTGAGTGAGAACATCCTACACAGATACTAATTCTGTACTTTGCTAGAGCACTGTGTGGAACAGCTGAATACTATGGGCCTCCAAGAACGCTGGTACTTGTTAGTAAGTCCTTAAGGATGTTTACACCCTCCTTTAAAGTTGTTTTTTAAAATAAAAATTAAAATTCAGTGGACTCTTAAAGCTAATTAACATTAAATGTGACATTATCTCTTGTGTTAAACAACAGGAAAAAGAAACTAAACAACATGCATACAACAGTGACAATAAATAGGGGAAACCAGACACTATTATAATGACTTGTGAGTTACAGAATATTGATTCCTATTAATCTGTTCATAGAGAGCTGAGTTGCAAACAATGTGCAAATCAGAAATAGGTTTTTAGAAGTAGGAAACAGCCTGTATCTGCAATCCACAGGTGTAAGAGACACAGCAATTCAAAGGAGAGACATTTTTACTTGCTTTACACAGAAATTAGCTTACACATTCAATTGTAGACCAAATGTTTTTAGTGCAATTTTCATTTTATCTGAAGTGCCAGTTCAGCAGGATGCCTCAGCCTTCCTTAGGCAGACAGACTGAACAGACATTGCCAAGCTCTCTCCTGATCAATAAGAATGCTAGAAGTTGTATTTCACTGAACAAGTATAATCCTATTTTTCCTGCTTCTTGTAGTCAGAGCGTGACACCTGACACTTCCTACTTCCTACATCATTCAGGACTTTACACTTAAGGAGGGACAGGAACCACATCCTGTTTATTTTCTCCAATGGACTGGTAATCTCCCTCATGTTCAAAGTTTACATTCACAAATGAAGTGCATGCTGTTGCTTCAGGCTGGTCTGTCTGGACAGGAGCTTCAGCTTGTGGCTTGTTCTGCTGTTCCTGGTGCCGTCTTTCTGCTTCTTCTGACATCTTGTTTTCCTGTTCCTCCTCTTCCTCCTAAAAATGGATAACCAGGTTCATAATCTATTATTTACCTCTTACACACCCACTGTAAGTCCCTTCCATAACAGCGTAGCAGTTCCTGCTACAGGACAAGGTCATCTGTTCTATTGGAAAATGTTCATCAGCTTATCATACCATGATAAGGTATACTCCAGAATTCCCATTACCCAAAAAAAAAGAAAAAACAGGAAAAAGTGTAGGATTAAGCTATGCTAAAGACAAAAAAGTCACATATCCAGATAAGCAGTTTTTAAGTCAAGAGCAATAATGATATCTCACTACCTTCTCTAAAGCTTTTTCAACTCTTGCTACTGAAGAGCTATCAAAAATAAAAGTAAACAGTAAAGCTATTTCCCATCTCTTGCAAATGAAGATTATTAATTGTTGGGTTGGGTTTTATTTGCATAAAGCACTGACTACCTATCAGTCATTTCCAGTTATGGTTTAGAACAAATGGTAACAGCATGTTCAGTTTAGCCTTGACACTTCATTGAACAAGTTCTAGAGTTGGAAGGTACGTTCCTGGCAGCTGCCTCTTTACAGTGTCCAACCACTACTCTGTTGCAACTTCCTCACACTTTTGACTTGGAAATGCATTATGTGAGAGGAACATATGGAGCAGTGGTCAGGACCCAGCCAGTTCTGAGACTGAGGAGCTTGTGGGAAAAGGCTGACAATAAGCAAGTATTAATCATGTGTCAAATGGAAACTGAAGGTAAGCAGAAACAGAGGTTCTAAGATTTCATTTTAATGCTGGAATGCAAATGTTTTAAAATACCAGGGAAGGCAAGTTGGGAGAAAAAGAGTGCAAGAACCCCATCACATACCTCTCTCTTCATTCGGTAATACTCATCAATGGCATATTGGTATTTTGGTGTGCTTATCCCCAGAACAGATGCAATCTTTTCCCCAAGGAAATCACACACTAAAAACCAGAGAGGTTTACATACGATTAGTGTCTAGAAGAAAATTCTTAAACACAGTTTTATTTTAAAAGGTGTCATCATCTTTCCTGAATGGTTTTCCTTTGTCCTACTTCACTCAAAAGACAAAACCACTATCTGCGAGGCTGATCTACTTACATGTAATTATTAGCTTAATATATGAGTAATAGTTCTTTAAGATAAAGAGTGAACAAAAGGAGAACATGGAAATCAATGAATGGTGGTGGTGTTTGTTTGAATTTTACTGGTTTCAGGTTTTGATCTAGGTTTCTTTTGCTAAAGGACAATTTTAACTGAATTTTAACTATTTTCAGTTAAAAAATACATGGCTACCAACCATAATTACACTTGAGTCTAATGGTATCAGCAAACTAAAGTTATTTATTGAAACATGCATACACTATCAGTTTTAACAATGCTCTATGTTGCATATTAATGGATTAATTAAATACTTAGGTTTCAGCTGTCTCCACTTCCAAGCTGGAGGCTACATGCAGCACCACTTTGCTGAAGCAAGTAGCTCACATAAGTATGGAACAGGAGAGCTTGTGACAGTCAGTTTCTTTACCACAATGAAACCTACAGCACTGGTTCTTGTGTGAAGGCAAGCAAGAAGTCAAATATATTGCACTTTAAATTGCAAATCTGCCCCGAGTATGTAAATGAGTTAGTCATCTTTAGGGAAAACAAGTTAGAAGTTAGCAATTGACTGCTTCAGTGAATGTTCACAGTAACTCATTTTATAGATACCCTGGCATCCAGAGCTCTGTGCAAAAGGCCAGTTCAAATTAAAAATATAAGAGGCAAAACTGAAGTGGGAAGGAGGAAGTGCTAATCTTCATAACAGACTTCTGAAAGAAAGGAAAGACGTGTCTACCTCTGTGTGTGAAGAACAGGTATGACAACAGAATTACACTGTATGAGATAAAAAGTGTTTCTAAAAGTGAGGACAGATTAATTAACAGAACAGACTGACAGTAGTTTTTAAAAATACTCAGAATTAGGTGTACAATGACAGAAACTCCACAACATTTGTCAAAGAAAACCCAACAATAAATATACTTTACACCTTGGGAAGAACACAAACTAGGACAAGGATTTTTAAAATGTCATAACATTTTATGAGGTCCACAGGTCAAATAAACTGCAGTGAGTTTAAGATGCCTGACAATAGCCTTATTTTTGTTTATTCTGCAACCTCAGAAGCCTGTGTAAAGCACCATGACTGGATGTGTTCTTGGAGTAACTTCTAGTTGTCTTCTTCATAAAAACAGTCAGTTTAATTACTCCAAGCAGCATTCTTTTCAGACAACATCACACAAAACAATACCATACAAAACCTAATAGAAAGCTGATATGCTCCCTCGCCAACACCACCCTATCTACATATGGAGAAAAAGGGGAAAAACTGTGTTCATCAAGAAGGTATTTTCTGTTTGCTCTTCCATTCAAGAACTGTCAATTCAAAGCAAAATACAGGTTCATAACTCACAAAGATGATTCACAGTCTGTCAATGCAACTTTAAATATTCCATTACTAGTTTACCTGAGAATTAAATAAAGCAATACCTGATAAGGTTGATGTGGCAACTCGCAGCATGTGAAACCACAAGTACGGTCCCCACGTGAGTGTTGTCTGTAAGAACAAGAGTTCTATGAATACATGATCACTAGATGTTCACGGCACATGGTAATACATGCAAAAGCTCAAACAGATTGAGAAGAAAAATCTGCAATGTTTCCTGTTTGCCAGCTACCACAGTATTTTTGATCTGAATTAAGTCTAGACCAGACATACATGAAGCAAAGTGTCAATATAAGATATAACCACAGTTCGCATCAGGGAAAATTTGTTTCACTGGTTTTTGTTTTCCTGTCCTAGACTAGGAAATTACAAGCATTCAACTCAATCCCAAGGTAACTCCCATAACTAGAAAGACCCTTCCATAATGTTCTGAATTTCATCAGGCCAAGAAGAGAAGTGGGTTAATCAAATAGCCCCTCACTATAGTAATGAGAGAACTGCAAAAGACTGTTTACAACCAAACCTTCAAAGTGGTGCCTGAGCAAGAGGCTGCTTCCAAGTATTTACAAGCAGATATGAATTACCATTTGGAATTACCATTTGGAATTGTTTGAAGGACAAAACCAGGAAGCATGAGGGAGTGAGACAGCATCCCTCTGAGGGAGCAATGGACAGGCTGACAAGCAATGAACCTGCAGTGATGTGAAGAAGAGGAACACAAAATGAACAAAACAGGGCTTAAGCTGCATCATCTCAAGCATTTGCATGTAAGCAAGGAAATCTCTCTGAAGTGCCCGCACACTGAGGCACACAGCATGGGGAAATAGTGTGTGGTAGTATGTAGAGAGGTGCAGTGGTAGGATCTTTTTGAGACCCCAGAGATGCAGTGGATGGCTCACATCACCGGAGTGCAGTGCAGTGCAGTGAAGGGATACAGACTCTTGAGGAAGGACAGGCTGGGAAGAGGAGGAGTTGCCCTTTCCACAACTATGGTGAACTCACAGCCGGAGAGGAAGTGCTGCAGCCTCCAGAAAAAATGGGGGTACTTACACATGGGAACTTAAAGAAGATTTAGACATTAATGGCCATCTATAGACTATCCTCTTCAATAAAGAAAGAAGCTATATTTCTTAAAAATAAAACAAGACACATAATAAAAAGGAGAAGGGGAAAAACAGATTCCAAACTATCAGGGAAAAAGCTGTGGGCTTTCACTTAAAACATGTTTATAGTTAACAGTCTTCAGAGAGATTCAGGAAAGCTCTTTGTTATGTATTTCCCCTCAGTACAGATCTCTCTAGTGGTACTTCCTTGTGGAAAGTAGCAATTCAAAGTGTCAGCTTTTATTAAATGAAACTTATTAGTTCCATTCAGTTGCATATATATTTATAATTTGTTGCTAAAAACTGACTGATAGTAACCATTTTCAGTAATCTTATTTGATAGATATCTGTACAGGACACCAATATTACTGTAAATAATACAGCTACAAAGACTAGTTGATACAGCCTCAGTATGCACATACACAAGCTACTAGGCTTCAGTACTTTCCAAGCATAGCCTCTAAAATCAGTGCAGCAAGAAATTGTCTGTCAAGCCAGAAACTCAAGTTGGGCAAGGCTGAAAAATGCCAGATGTTATATAGTTTTGGCAGTAGGAATGGAAAATGTTCTGCCAAGGTGAAAGTAAGCAAACCCAGCTGCTATCCTGCCTGCATAAAAGCACCTCCAGCTTGTGGATTACACGCTCAGTTGGCAGACAGGCTAACAACAATCATTTTGGAGTTTGTTCAGTTGAAGAAGTCAAGGAAAGTGCTGTAAAAGCTTGTTGCCACAGGTGCAAATAATGACACTGAGGAGGCTCTGTACAATCCTTCCTAACGAGGTGAACAAGGTTAAAAACCATTCACACAGTGCACAGGACAAACAGGGGCCTGCTGTGCCACGTTGAGCAAGAAGCTACAAGACATTTAAGAGCAAAAAGGCAAGCTGAACTTCAACGTGACAGAAGTAACTCAGAATATTCTAGGGTGTTTGTGGTATAACACAAATGCAGGGAACACCTGAGGCGGGGCAGACACAGGTGTTCCATCTATTTCTATTCTTCCCCCTCCAATTAAATAACAGTTTGGTATGTTAGAAGCACTTCTAAGTTCAGCTTCATGGAAACCTGCTTTCTGACAAAGCCCAACCAGAGACTTTTTGACCCCCACCATGAAAGGCTTTGCCAGTCCCCTCAGTTTAAAAAAGGAGCATTCTTATGGGGGTCTCAAAAGGCAATACAAAACCATTAGAGCGGCTACTACACACAAATTCAGCAGGAGAAAGGAGATGGCAAGAACCATCAGGAACAAAAGAACACATCCAAGAAGTATTTCCCTCCTTCCTTCCTCAGTGTAAGCTTGGGTGGTTTCCCAGAACACCTTGGGGATCAAAGCAGGAATGGTGAATCTGCAAGGATTCACCTGCATAGGGCAAGGAGAGGTACTAGAGAAAAGCAGAACTGTTTAGGTAATATGAACAGGACTGTTAGGCAACAGCTCAGTATAATCCTACTCCATGAAGTAGCTTTAATACATTGAGTGATACTGCAAAACAGTACCCAGGTCAGATCCTGCTAGTGTTCAGTAAGAGCCACATACCCAGATTCTGTATGTCAACATCCTTTGGCCAGAGAAGCCTTAACATTCAGTCTTTAATCAATGCAAGGACACTGTAGTACTCTATTTCTTGGCTGGAAACAAGGACCAGCAGTACAGAACACAGGACATTGGTTTATTGTAAGGGAACAGTATTTCTCCTGCCATCAGTCTCTTCAGTATACATTTCTACAATGCCTGATTATACTATTGAGCTATCCTGACTTTACTTTGTTGTCGAAAACTGAAAACACAGTGGTTATGACAACTGTTTTTTAAATTAAAAAAATTCTCAACATACAATTTTAATCTATCTACTGCATTTTAAGTAGGAATGAACAGAATGGATTTGACCATTGATAAAACCAAGAGGGACCTGATCAACAACTAAACATGATTTTGTTTCCTAGTATGGGGTTGCCAAAGGGAGCAAACACCCATTTCCTTGAAATTCCAAGTGCTCCATGTTCCCAAACAATCCACATCTATATTTATTTCTGCCAGATTTCAGTCCCTAGTAACACTTGAACTTTCCAAAGAATGCAGGGTTTCTTTTTTGCCAGAAAAATGGCAAAATTAGTAAAAGAATAATTTTCTAATTCAAGAAAAATCATATCCTGTATTTAAGAGTTAATATGTGCCACCAAATACTTTTCCATTGTTTACTGTGCCAAAATGCTTTTAAAATTAGTTATTGAATGATCATTGCTATAATAGGTCCTTCAGTGTATGCACCATGTAAAACTGTGGCATCTAACAAAAGCCAATGAAACACACACCATCCTCCATCAAAAGATCTGAAACACACACCATCCTCCATCAAAAGGTCCTACTCTATCACAAGTTGCTACTACTTGGCCAGTGGCTACGTTCCTCTCTCATCCACAAATTCTTAAAAGAAAATTAGAGTTTGGCAGTCCTCAAGAGAAGACTTTTTGCTCTTTGAAGTTAAGCTCCTTTTAACTACAGGACATCAAGATAATCTTCCTTCAAGAATGTGATTCAATCTTTCTGAACACTGAAGGTCAATAATACTAAATCTCTTCTGGAGTTCTGTTGCAGAGCTGTACTCGGGATGAATTCTTAAGGTTATCACCAACAGCTACATTGCTTACAGTTGCCCTGCAAAGACTTACACACTCCACTTTCTCCCTACTCATGTAATAAGTGAATGAAACAAAGAGTTTATAGCAAGTCGCACTCCAGAGATGAACAGAAAGAATACCTTCTAGAACCAGATGGAGAAATTTAATTACTACAAAATAAAGTTTTGGTGGACAGAAGCAAAAGGAGATTTGTCTATAATGTGTAAGCATCTAAATTTTAGAATAGAATAAGACTCAGAATTAAAGCATTTATGTTATAAAAGCATTTAGACTTTGAGAACACTTGGATAATACTGAGTGCTATTATCTAAAACACCCAGGTAAAAATGCATTAAGCATACCGTGTGTTCTAGATTTAACCCACTCCTACAAAGAAAAACGACAAACCAAAGCAACAGAATGGCCACTCCAGTCCAAGAATCTTCCTGAACTCAGTGCTCACCTATACAAGTACCAGAATCATTGTTTCAAAGCAGAATTTAAGACCTAGTACTTTTTGAGAATTTGCTTTGTTCTGAGTGGCAGCAGTCCATCACACTGAGAGCTTTGGCCATCATATTACCAGCATACATATGTGTTACTTTGCATACTGAGAAAGACATCATCATTGTCTGCTTAGCTCTGAAACACAATTAAACCAAGGTAGTTACTGAAAACATTCTTTACAATGTGGCAAAATATTTGTTTCTCTTAAAGTCATTAGAAGCTGCCAGGATGCCAATACCAGCTGAGCTCTGAAATTTTACGATGCAAAGTCTCTATTCAAAATACTAAATGAGCATTTTCTAGAAATAAATTGGACCAAAAAGAGCTATTACTTGCAACATACTTTTTCATGTCCCAACTGAGATAACAAGTTTTAGACGTGCTAGTCTCAGCAAACTGACTGTTTAATTGCTGTTATAGAAATCCTGCAATAAAAACATTTTTAAGGCAGCAGTTGGCTAAAACGTCAAAGCTCAGCTTGGACTAACATTTCTTCATTGAGTGGCTCAGCTGGGATACATGAAGCATGCAGCAGATAAGGTAAACTTCATTTAATGGCAACCGTTGGTCTAATCAAGTTTATTCTGTCAGGATACAAAGCAATACATATAAGGCATACTGTGCTTCACAATAAACTATTCTGGGTTTGGAAGTCCTTTTATTAAAAAGCATAATAAAAATTAAGGATTTCATAAACTATAAAAGGTGAATAAAGCAATCTTAACTGTGCCACACAATGTACTCTTTAGTATTCTGAGTAAAAAACAAAAAATCCTTATTAGGTAAGTAGGAGAAGGGTCACACAGCATTCCTGGCTGCTGTGCACATTTGAGGGCTCTTCAGTTAAGTGAGTTCAGTAAGTATAGCACGCCTCTTGCCTCACAACATGTAAGTCAAGGCTTGTGAGCCTCCCACCACTGCACCACAGTGGAACTCTTCTGAGAGGAAATGACAAAAAATATTACACAGATCTGGTCCCCTGCTAATCATAGTTGGGGAAAAAAAAAATCTCATACCTGGACATTACCACAATATTCAGTAAGTTTCACAGTTCTTGCATTTCTTTGAGTAGGTCCTTAGGGAGGAAAAGAGAAACAAACCCAAGACCCAGCAAGGCAGCTTGACATCTAGTCACTGTCTTTGAGTATAATACATTTATTTTCAGACTATAAACTTTAGGTGTACTTTCTTTATACTGATAACATTCTACCTGCTCCCAGGCTAATGTTACTCTTTGTTGTACACAAGAACTGCCTAGCAAGAAACAGACAGTGGTACCATCAGTCCATCCAAGATGAAAGGCACAGCTTCACCTGTGAATCACTAGGAACCCCAATCCCAGCTGAATTCACAGTCTCCCTGCAGCTCAGCCCTCAAACCACTTTTTGGGCTTTTTTTCCCCCCTGTCTTTAAGATAAATTCATTTTACAGAGGGGAAGAACAGAGGAACTGATTGACACTCCTTCCTAAAGCAAACTCCTTACGGTTCACCAGTTCTTCAAAACAGAATCAGCAGAAAGTCAAACTCTTCACCGCAGTTCCTTCAACAAAGTCAAGCTCTCCCAGGATGGATATACATATAAATACACACAGGGCCTACTACTGTACAGTAAACAAGAGAGTTTTAACCATATTTCTTAATTATGGATTCCAAAACAATGGTGCAGAAGACACTTCAACAGCAATATCAAGCAGACCTCAGGGTAATAGTTTTGGTGCATGCAAAGACTCTTATCAAAAGCATCGAAACAAGCAGCTCCGTACTGGTATCTGCTTCCAGGGTGCAAGCAGGCAAGACTAGCTATTGCACAAAAGAATGATTCCCCAGCTGCCTGACTACACTCCAGCACATCGGAAAGGATCCAGCCTCTATCTCAGTACAGGCAATGAAGCCCAGAGAGGGACAGGAAGGGAGCCCCCCCCAGCCAGCAGGGAGTAGGACTGCAGACCCAATTCACTGGGGTAAGAATTGTAGGAGGGTAAAGAGGTTTGCAAACTTAAGTGGTTTGGGACACCAGTTTGTGGAGGTGTCATAAAAGAAACATGACACTAGTGATGTGCAGAGATGAAGAGAAGGATGCAGATCATCTCCAGGACTGGCTGCCAGAGGGCAGGGAACTGCTGCTGCCAATGCTGGCACACATGTCCGAGAGTTTTGGAAATAAAACATCAACACAGAATAGATCGTCAGACACACAAGCAGAATGAAACATTATATATTTCATTTTACCTGTAACATAGATCCGGAATCATTGACAAAAAGGAAAACGTATTTCGGCAGCTGACAACCACACTACTGGAGACAGCTTTAACTGTCAAAACCTCACCTGAATTTGGACCAATAAATGGATACTCCTCCATTCACAGGTTGAGCGACTCCTTAACAACTTAGAAGGCAGATGAAAATTACATACACAGACTAGGCAGATGTTCTAAAAGCTGTTCTTGATACATCATGAATTACACCAGTTTTCCTTTATTTCTGTAAGTCATCTGTTTCTTTCCCTTCTAACTTTTTTAATTATATCAAATTGCCGGTATGGTAACACAATATTAGAGGTTCAGCTCTCCACTGTCACCAAACATAAGAAAATGCCTTCCCTGCTCATTTTTTAGACAATGGTACAAATCAAGGAGACACCACGCAAATATTACTAGAGGAAGACATGCTGGAAAGGACAGACTAGAACCCTGAAGAAATTAAACCCATTTCTAAGTAATAGGGCTACTTTAGTGGAGGATGACTCCAAGACAAAACTTCTCAGGAATACTTCTCACAGATTTCTCAGCGCCTAGAGCCAATCAAATTAAGGGAATGTTTAATACTACATCAGACTCATGTCACAGAAATTACAGTATGAAATGTGGGAGTTACCCAGTGAATCAGAAGTAGCAATTTATCACGTAAAATACCTACAGGATCTACAGGAGGCAACAGGTCTTTTTTCTCTTGTTCATCTTCTTCTTCATCTGTACTATATTCTTCCATTGTTTCTCCACTTGCAAAATGAATAACCCTCCTTGGAATTTTCTTCTTCTTTCCTATGACACCCAGCTCCACATTCTCAAAACCTCTATCTCCATTTGTAAGTTGCTATAATGAAAAAAAAAAGAATCATTATCTCAGGTACATGCTTCTGGAACTGGAAAAGTTCCCCCTTAAAAGACTTAGTGAGATATTTGAATTACTTTAGATTGGTTAGTGTATACAGTGGACATTGGCAAGAACTTGGCTGCAGGTAAAAGACGGGAACATTACTGTTTGTAGATACATAAAAACTGATCTCATAATTAAAAACAACAAGGAGGGAAGTGATTTCACTTCAGCATGGACATAGTGGTATTGAAACAGCTGTCCTGGAAGAGCACTGCATTATATGGGAGCTTCTTAGCAGGACACTTTTCTTTAAATAATTTACTGAGCACCTAAGCGTTACATTTAAATCTATCCTTGACTTTGGAATACCTACTGAAATTAACCAAGCAATTCATAGGCTGTAGCCATCTTTTTGCAAGCTTAGACAGACACCTCTAGCACTACGATTGAATGCGGATAATGAAGCAGCCAGGCTCAAGCTTTAAAAAGACACATCAAGGAATCTGCTTCTTTGAGCTTTCATCGGCAATCATGATTAGTACACAGGACCATGCTAAAAGAACAACACATAGTTTTGTGGCTAAGGACATATAGAAAGAGAAGTACAATGTCTGGTTTTGTTCTTCCAGCTGCTGAATACTACAATGCAGTCTTTGGGCCACAAGCATTAAAAAAGTATACTTCTATTTCAAAGGCCAATCAATAATTCTTCACGCCAGTAACTCCTGCAGTCAGAGGATGTTAGTAAGATTTTGTGCTGTAGCTATGGAAACAGAGCCTTCACCTTACAGAGCCTTTAGACAATACTGCATCAAATGCATAAAACTCCTCTGAGAACACTTCTGTCATGCAGAGAAGAACACAGAGGCCAGGAAATGCCAACCACATGTTTTTAATACACCATGAAGGTTTTTAAATATGCACCAGCTCCTGTAATTGGAAACCGTATCGTAAGGAGTGAGATGTGTGTACGTGTACACAGAATTCAGGTTGCATAAAAGGGACACATTCCAATTTTCAAATGGCAACTGCCGATGCAAACTTAACAGTCTCCACAGATTACGATTCAAAATTATTAATGAAAATGTGTTTTTCACATAAAGACATCCCTTAATTGTTGCAAGTACAGCATCACCATTCCCATCTCTTACACTAGATTACATGAATCAGCTGCACAACACAAACCGGCTTGGATATCTGGGAAAGCCAGTGGGCACTCTAGGACATGAGGGGGCCGTGGGGAGCAGAACGGCTTCCTTCATTCCACACACAGATTTTTCCCTGGGAAAGAGGGAAGAGGGAAGGAAGGTAAAGATCACGTGCCGAGCTCTACAGAGCAGAGGGGGAGTTCACACGTTCATCAGCCCTTGTACCACTGCTTCTCAAAACTGCAAGTAATTTCAGCTTCCCTTAGCATTTCTGTAGCTACTGTGGCACATTTTGGGCATTTTCCTGGAAGAGCAGAGCAGAATGAAGCAGCAAGTTCTCAATGGGGTAGTTCAGCTGAAACAGCATTACATTTTCATGCAGAATTAGACTTCCATGTAGAATGACAGAACTGACTATCAGGCCCAGCACACTCTCTCTGCTAGATACCAGTCTTGGGAAAATAGCAGGACAGAAAAGCAAAGCTGCAAAAATATGAATGCTAAAATCAGTGAGGCAACCTCAGCACAGAGAGCATGTCATGCTGCTCCTATAAAAGCAGGCACCACTTACTGCGACTCAGTCCTGCATTTTTTGGAGCAAAGAGCACCACAGAATCAGCCTTTTATGAACATTTCACGTTCCTTTCTTGGCATCGTACAATGATGCCATTTTTCATGTTTAGTCAGTGCTGAAGAGCACTATATCTTGCAGCATGGCATCACAAATATTACTGCAATTAAGAGCAGCAAGCAACATGAGCCTCTCCTTAGAGCTCCTCTAAAGGCACAGTCTGATTTTGGCTTGATTAACATAAATGCTTAAAATATTTTAACTCAGGAAAACAACTATAGATAACACTTAAAGTTGAAAAGGCAGGCTTTAATTCCCTGCATGCCTGTCCCACACTCCATTTACTCTACCTACAGTAAACAGCTTCATATAGCTGATACTGGTACAAAGTTTCAGGCAAATGCAGTTGTTCAAGACAGTAAGGATTCATCAAGGAATGATGAATCTCATTTCCTTAGTAATCCAGTTCAGAGTCCTAAATTATCAAATAGAAGTAATACATATCAGCTGTTATTTTGGTTGTTATCAACAAACCTGGACGTGGGTTTTAGTCATCACTGTAGCATTTGTCCTTTTAATTTCTACATGTACATGATCAATAAAAGCCAGCTCTCCCAGCTGCAGGCAGAGAGTTCAGCAATGGTAAATTGTATTTATCTTTCCAAAACTGTGGCAACAGAGATCTACTCTAGAATTGTCAGCTAGGCTCACTTTATAGTTCAAATGATACAGTTATTTCCTGTTTGAGGCCTTACACTTTTTGATCTTCCTTTACAAACTTGATCTTCTTTTCCAATTCCAAGTTGTTACAAAGATCAACCTTCCAGTCCACGCTTTGGTCAGGTTGCCACCTCATTTATTCCACAAGCTCATCCCTTTCCAACACATCACACGGCTGCTGAAAGACAGCCTTGTCTTAAACTTATGCTGCAGAAGCATTTACTTTGTCTTTTATTCTGGCAGCTATTAGACACAAAGGCCAGTCACGCTTGTGCCTTTGTCACACCAGGTTATGCTCTTAAGGTGCTCGGTGAATGCTGTAAAGCAACTTCCTTTCAGATGCCCTCTTGGAATTTTTCTTGACTTTACAGCACCCATACAAACCTTGCCCATCAGGAAGTCAGCATCTGAAACTGCTGCTCCTTGTTACCCTCTTTACACCACTCTATTATCTCACTCTTTGGCCAGAGACTTTGAGAGAGTAGGGCATGCTTTGACGGTAAGTACAACACCAAGCACAATGGAATGTCAGACTACATCCCAAATGACAAGAAAAATAAATGACAATTAAGGATGGGGTGTGCCAGTACAGCTGCAGGAAAGCTAGCAGAGATCACACAACTAGTAATAAATGACGCAATAACATAAACCTTCATCAAGGAGAGGAAAAAGAAAAGCAAAAAATAACAGGGAAAGCAGACTATTCACTTCAGCATCTTTTAATCTGTCAGACTGCGATATTGCCCGTGGTTCAGCAGTAGCAGTCATTTTTTCTCCTTCTTAGTAGCTGGTGAAGTGCTGCGTTTTTGACTTTCAGCCTGGCAACAGCACTGATAACACTGATGGTTTTAGTTGCTGCTCAGTAATGTTTACTCTCACCAAGGACTTTCTGAGTCTCATAATCTGATAGGGAGGAAGGGAAGCCAGGAGGAAGCAGAGACAGGACACCTGACCCAAACGGTATTCCACACCACGGCACGTCATGCCCAGTATATAAACCTGGGGGCAGTTACCCAGAAGGGTTAAATCACTGCTTGGTCAGGCTGGGTATCGGTTGGCGGGTGGTAAGCAGTTGTATTCTCTTCCCTCGTTATTTCCCTTATCATTATTATTACTGGTGGCAGCAGCAGTGGTTTGTGTTATCCCTTAGTTACTGGACTGTTCTTATCTGAACCTGTGGGAATTACATTCTTTTGATTCTCCTCCCCATCCCTCTGGGAGCCAGGGAGAGGAAGGGGGTGGGGAGAGTGAGCAAACGGCTGCGTTGTACTGAGTTACCAGCTGGGCTTAAACCATGACAGTTCTTTTCGGTGACCAACATGGGGCATGAAGGGTTGAGATAATGACAGATCTGACCAGAGTGTGTCTAATCATATTTGTGAAAAGCATTCATTGTTTCAGATTAATAGTCACTCGTCACAATGCTGATTTATTGGCTCTCAAAGTTGTTGCTCTTGATC
>JANRGW010038337.1:0-16962 GCA_024733675.1 Psilopsiagon aymara | reverse complement strand
ATATTCATTTATTAGATGCAAACCTGGTAAAGTAATATACAGGCCTAAGTTATTATGCGAGCGGCCGGGCGGCACCACCCATCACCACCGCCCGCCGGGGCGGCGCTTCGAGCAGCCCGGCTCCGCTCTGCTCCCGAGCGGTGCGGTGGCCCCTCAGACCTGCTCTCCTGCCGTTTCTCTCCTCAGCCCGGCGGCAGCTGGAGCGGGTGAGGCTAAAGGCAACGGGGCTGCCCGGCACAGCCATATCTACACACAGCGAGAAGCATACCCCCTCTGTGAAGAGATGAAAATACGCTTGTTGTGGGGAAATACACACATCATCCTGCTTCAATATTGTAAAAATGCGCAAAATAATAGAAGAATGGTCCGGGAAACACATAAAGTTGCTTGGCAGGATTTAGGAGTCCTTCTGTGTCTCTCAAAAACCAACTTGCTACCTAAGCCTTTAAGTACGTGGTCATTTTACACATTTTAAAGGCCAAACCACAGAACAAGAAAGAAAGGGAAACCGAAGGTGCCCCGGCCCTGGGGATGTGTCCTTGTGAGAAAATAACATTTATTACCAGCAGGCAGGAACAACTGTTTGCCACGTAACTGGTTTGCTTCGCCACTCCGGCACAGACCTTAGGAGTCCTTTTCTCTCCAGTTGTGCTGAGGTCTGCTTGCCACAGCTGATGGCCATCAAACCTTCCAGAAAATGGTTCTGGGGTAGTTGTTACTCATGGCACTTGCTGGCTGTTTTACATTGCCTCTCCTGGCTTCATGCAGATGGGGCTCCAGTTCAGAATACCAGACTCGAGAACATACAGAACTGGATAGCTCCTGTAATCCTGCAACTTCAGGATTTTCTTCTACATAGCGTGATTTGCAGGGACCATAAGCATGAAATAAATTATGGCCATGCTCCTTAAAATGTTCTCACACAAAGCTATGAGAGCATTTTACAGGTGCTCCTATACAGTCAAATTCTTCCGTTTAAATGCCTCGGACGAAAACCTACACACATACACACATATGTAAAACTTGGTAACTTTATGCAATCATACCAAGCAGGCTCCGAAATCGTTTCTACCTGGCACATTAAGGTAAGAAAAATATACTGTTGTTTGTGCCAACCTGTATTTTAGAAATAATAATTGTCACGTATAACACTTTAAAATATCTTTAAAGAATCTACCTGCTGTCAGCTGTGGTAGCTGTCACCTCAAAGAACTGGCTGACAGATGGACACACCTGTTTTAATCACTGCAGTTGAACACCTCTTAATTACTGCATTTGATTTTTATCTAAGCAACAGAGACAGGGGTCCATTTATAACCCAAGCAACCCCCACTATGTTAAAATAAATTTTTAATAGACCTCCTTGCCTTAAGGCTGAAAGATCGTACCATATTTAAGATGCATGTTGGATTTCAAGGTTCTGGTCTACCTAGTTTCTCAAGTGTGCCTGTAGATTCCACCCTTTTGAGATCGACACAGTAACCTGGAGTATTAAAAGAGGAAATGCTGTAGGAAACTAAAATCAGATTGTAAACAAGTTGGGGTAATATGCTCAGTCAGATACAACTAGCTGGGTCTGGTTTAAGTTCAATACCAGCACAGAATCCCTACATCCCTACACACTAAGTAGGTTTTACAACTTAACTCCATAAGGAAAGAACTGCTTAATTAGCAGGGTGGTATGAAGATAAATCTTCAGTATAAGACAGCATGAGAACTGCATACCCATATGGCTTTAGTTATTTCTTTGTGTATAAGGGAAGAACATTAATGTTCTGAAGCACAAAGGTTTGTACAAACCTGAGCACAGCACATCCATCTTCTACAAATGCTTCAAAGAAAACACCTGAGCAGCAACAGCACATTTCAGATACTGGATCATTCTTACAGTATCAATACCAAATATAAGTTAAAACTGTCTTTAGAATCAACTAAAAGGAAATCATGCAACTACATACTAATAAAGGACAGTTATGAAAATTGAAGAAACAGGCCATTTCCTTGTTTATAACCACTTAAATTTTATTTTACAGTATATTTTGTGACATTTTATGTTACTATAACCAAAGATCAGGGTTGTTTACAAATATAATGGCTGCCCTTTGATGTAAACAATTAAAAAGTGTCTCTAAATATTAAAATTTTACATAATGATTTTGTTCTATTAAATTTAATTACTTTGTGCCATCGGTTATTAGTGGAGAGGAACTAATTTAAGCAAAAATAGTTTTCAGAAATTAGATGTAGAAACTGAGAAGCCTGAATAAGATTTCAAAAGACTACTTCCCCAATCACTGTAAAAAGGAAGAAAGCAAATTCTTTCACTGAAATTGCCATGAAGAGTCAAAGTCCATTTTTATTAAGGCTTCTTTACATATTATTGAATCCCATCATGCCTTTCATATTCCCAGCAGCACCCTGTTGGAATTGTCTCATCATTGACTGCAGTCCTGCCATGCCACCTGCAGAAGGTAAGTGAGAACATGGATGTGTTAATTAACTCTGAAGCACAGCTATCTTGCTTGAGGTCTCATCACAGTGAACACACAATACTTCAATAATACACAGATGCAAGGGCCCAAGACTGAAGCTAGGTTTCAGTGGCTATTGAAAATGAACACTTAAGTAATTACAGGAAGGTCTGCAAAATGCCAGGCTTGAAACAGGTTTAAGATGACCTGTGTATTAAGATCTAGACAAAAGAAAAACCTTGAAGTAGTGATCATTATCAATTAGTAAAGTTCCAGAATGGAGTCTTTATTTAAAGATGCTCCCGTCAAATTTAGGCATTTGAGGCAAAGACTACAAAAGAAGGGAAGTTTAGGAATACATGTGCTTTAGTATAGTCATACTTACAGTCACCACTTTACGATTTCAGACACCCCTCCACCAACTGTTCACTTGAGAGCCAAATCACAGTGAAGAGACTAGATTAAGCAACGGTAAGTGCAAATCATTCATAAAATATGGACTAAGCTTTATGATTTTTGTCAGGAAACCTAGAAATACTTAATACTGATACAAAATGCACACTTCGTTGCACCACCTTCCTCACTTCTGTATTTCAAATGCTCCACTGTTAGTCCTTCTCCCAAAGCTGTAAAAAGCCAACACGTACCCATATGATGAAGAACTCTTGGATCCATCATCTTTGCCATCTGTTGATTCAGTTTGGCCAGCTGAGATGGGTTTACATTCTTTGACATATCACCACCTAAAATAATACAAAAGCAGCAGTTGTAAGAAAGTAGATTGACTTATGGGGCTAAAAATAAATCAGAATTCTACCTCCTAATTCTAGATTCAAATCCATTTGAATCCATTTGATCAAAAGTTACTGTATCAGGCGCTTAAAAGTATTTTAACGATCAACAGTTCCTGCACCCTACATAACAGACTATCAGCAGTGTAGTAGTAATGAAGTCTACATTGATGAAACCAAAAATACAGTAATTTTCACCACTGTTAAACATTAGTGAGTGAAGAACAGTGCAGCTCTCACCAGTTACATAAAAGAACTTTCAAACATCATGACAATAAGCAAGCTACAGCTCACTTTGTCCTCTCTCAACACCTGATTGACATCTTCACATTTCCTCTGTGTTCATACATGACATAACATCCCCACTGAGTTACTAAACGTTGTCTGGGGTTTTTGTTTGTTTGTTTTGGGTTGTTGTTTTGGGTTTTTTTACCTTTGAAAAGCCCTTTGATGCCTCCCATCTTTTTCACCATCTGTGCAAACTTAGTATATTGAGTCAACAGCTCCTGAACATCTCTGGTAGAAACACCTGAACCTCTTGCTACTCTCTGGATTCTTCCTGGCTGCTTACTGAAAACTTTGGCACCATCTGTACTGTCAAGTTCTGCAATTAGAGGGTGGGAAAGAAAAAATCCCTGCAGTTACTGACATTAAAATCCATTACAGCTGGTAGCAAACTTGCTCTCATTATTGTTGAGAACTTAAGTTTTGAGCCACAGATCAAAAACTTTGGTTTAGAAATGACAATGCAGCAGAATTTAACATAAATAATTGAGATATAATATTCTAAGAAGCAGTATTAAAATGTTGTTATGTTTGTATGTTAATCACCATGGCAGCAAAAGTCATCTGAATAAATTATGCTTTCAGCATACTTGGTCTTAAAACATATTAATGGGTTTAGCACAAAGATAAGAGCATACTTCTGCAAGAGTTATGAATGGATTAGGAACACCACCTTGAATTCCAGAGATAAGGCTATGTTACCAAGTAAATTTGAGGGTGTGTGGGAAGAAACACAGCAACAACACATTAGAGATGAATGTAGCTTTTTAATTTGCAAGTATAGCATTAACAATTCAAGAAGCACAGCTATAGGATGAAGAAGTATATTCATTTCCAATAATTGCCCTACAGTAATCTCCATGTGCTTCAAAATGCCACTTATTCTATGCAGATAAAGCAGCAACAGGCAACTATCAAGGTATCTCTAAATATTTAGACTTATTCAGAAAGTTTGAGGTATGTACTCTGCCATCTCTAAGAGTGATAAATGCTCTTTGTCATTTTCTGTCACTGTAGATGCTGCCTTATGTCCAACTTGTTCCCAAAAAGATCTCGGTTAATAAGCTTGTTCAACAATGGAGAGGGAAAAAAAAAATAGTGGGTGAAGTTTGTTTTACCTTGGTCATTCATACTGTCCATTATAGTCATCAGTTTCTTTAGCCTTGCCATTGATTCCTGTTCATTGCCTTTACTCATAAAGTCAGTTCCAAAACCAGGGATCATACCCTTGTTTTAAAAATGGAAAACAGTGTATCAGAAGAGGCAGAGGTAATTTCAATTAAGCAGCCAGAAATATGGACAGCAAGCTTTAGTGCAGTAGTTATGTATCACAGTAAGCAAATAATTTCACATTTCTGAAAAAGCACAGACTCTTAACATTAGTTTCAATGAAGAGTTTTAAGTTTAGAGCAACATTTAAGTTTAGAGCAAACAAATAAAAATCTGATAAAATAAAAATATTTTGGGGATAACTAACCAAGATCTGACTGAACGGTCCCATTTTCATGATGTTTTGGAATTGTTCATACATATCTCTTAACGTAAATTGACCTGAAGAGCAACAGCAACAAAAAGGATTAGGAAATGTCACACTAACATTTTTGTCTTGCTGTCCTTTCTCAGTTTTTCTTTATATTCACAAAGTAAATACTATACTGCATAGATAAATCAACCTCTTCATTATTACCATGGCTAAACTGTTTTAGATGGCACACACTTAAGCATTAAGCTAATTGTTCTGTGGTCTGACAGACTTACCACTCAAAAAACAACACAACTATGTACATGATACAAATTACTTGTCTACAGCCTTGTCTAATTCAATGGTCAACTTCTCCGAGACAGCTTGCCAGGATTAGGTTATGGTAGTACACCCACAATTCAGTCCTTGGGAATAACTTACCATGTTTGAGCTTTTCTATGAGTGCTTCATTATCATCCAATTTTAACTCGTTCACTTTATCTATCAATCCTTCAATATCACCCATACCTGGAAAAGAAACAACCCAGCTCTGAAGTTAGCATTAAAAGAAAGTGACACTTGAACTTCTATTATCCAATTTAAAGCGTCTTTTAAATACAGCTGCATATAGTACATACCTAGAAGTTTGCTGATGAAAGGCTGTGTTTTAAAGGGTTCAAAGTCATCTATGTGTTCACCAGTTCCAATAAAAATAATAGGACTCTTTGTGGCAGCAACTCTGCAGTAAAATATATCTTATGAAATGGCCTCTCAAAAACCACCCATCTTTTGTACCACCCATTAACATAATCAGCTAGGCATCAGCACAGTGCATCCTCTCCTCAACTGCTCATCCTACTCCTCAAACTATTAATACAAAAACATCTAGCATTTAGGATGGGTAGCTGGGAAAAGATGACAAGATGTTTCTCTAGTTTGTACTTTGTAAAATACAATCTCTGCTTTGAAAAACATCAACAGATACATTCTCCATTTTATCCTAGTATTCTCCTCACTAGTATTACAAGCACAGATGAGACAGGCATTGATTACTTTTTCTTTAAGGTACCTCCTGCAACAGACAGCAACCTTGTTTCCAACTCAGGAAAAAAAAAGCTTAGACATAAGAAAAGGAAGAACTTTTTCATCAACCAATCGTTGGCACTAGCTTTTACATTAATTCAGCTTCCAGTCTACAGAATGTACAGAGCAAACATAGCAGACTTAACACATACAAGCACATGACAACTGGTACAAGCTTTCGGTATTTTCATTTTGCTCTTTAGTTTTCCATCCTTATGCTATGAATAACAGCAAAATAGGTATGGCAGTTCACAAACTCTAAAACTTAAGATCAAAGTCAGACAGCAGTTTAGTAAGTCATTAACTTTACTGTTTTGACAGATCATCTCAGGTGCATACAAGCTGTATCACTGAAGCACAGATGAAGATTAGTCTGACATGCCATCATATAAGGCTGAAGATAAAACGTTAACATTTTCTAGTCAATTGAGTCTGTCAAGATGCAGCACAAGGGAAATCCAACAAGAATGTTATTCAGGAAAGTATGAATGAATACTATTTTTCTACCAAATTGCAGGACATTGGCAATCCAGAAGTTTGATTTCCATAACAGTTTTAAGGCCATTATATACGACTACCTAGAGTTTTTCCCCTTTTGGACAAAAAAATCTTGGGCATTAAATCAGAAGCAAAATTTTCAAGTAAGTCATATCTATTAAGTCCAAATTTATGTTTTTGTAAAAAAAAAAGGGGGGACACAGTAAATACAACTGCTTGATGCTGTTTTCAGAAGATACAAGTCTGACATGTAACAATACACACTACTGTTTTGGAAGTACATGAGAAGATCTGATACTGACTGACAGTAAATAGCCCATGGGTGATCCTATCCACCAGAAGCAGGAGAAGAACGTAACTGCTACTTACTTAATTCTTAGATTCTGTGCAGCATGACATTGATACTTTCATAGGCAGGCTTCTTTGAGATACTAACACATTTCATGATTGTCCATGCACAGCCAGGTGCTGGACACGACTGCATCATGGTACTTACGCACTAAGAGCTCCACCTCCTTTTGCATGTCCATCAAGCTTAGTAACAATAACAGAAGCTACATCTACTTTATCTTTGAAAGCTTTAGCTTGAGCTTCACAAGCTTGGCCAATGGAAGCATCCATCACATAAACAATGTTATCTGGTTGCTAGGAGAAATGAGACATACATAAAGTAATCATTTCCTTCTTGCTTAGTGTTCACGCATTACGCTCAGTAGCAGCACTAACTGCAATAAGAACATGCAAGAACTATGCAGTTTGAAACAAAAGAACTGTTTTATAAACAGTAAAAATGGTCTAACAGCCATTTGAAAACTGATGCTGTATTACTATGAGAGACTTATCTACAACACAGAATATTACAATTTCATAGGTTTACAGTGATTACTTAAGGTTTGAGTGATTTTAGCTAGTATCTGAGCCAATAAGCTAATTAGGATCTAAAAGCAATTAATGGCCAACAACATCTTCCCTTGGCTTTTACATTAAGAGCTTTAGGAAATCCATTCCTCTGAAAACAAGTTAGCCATTAGCAGCAGTTGTGTGGGAAGCATCATACTGTCCTGGAAGACCAAAGAATCAAAGAGTCAGACTTTGAAAACCCGTACAAGAAACACCAGCTTCATTTACATATCAAAGCTGTTGAAAGTTATCCAATCATCTTCTTTGTTTCAGGGCAATTATTTGTGACAATCACAGAAAATTCAGTACATATAGCTACAGGAAACCAGTTCAGACTGGTTCTTTTATCTAGTTTCTCCACACAAAAAGATCCTGAAAAGGAGAAGTTAAAGCAGGAATGGCAGTCTAGTTACATGCAAGCACCCTCTTGAATTAAAGATAGAAGAATTAAAACTATCAAGCACAGATCATCCAGCCCTGGTTTAACCACACAACATTAGGAGACAAACATAAATTAATTGTAGCCAAATTACTGGAACAGAAGTTATTGTATTTCTTGAAACTACTCACTATGGCATTAGCAACTTGTAACATCTCTTCAAACAAAGAGTCTTCCTGTTTGTGACGTCCACTTGTATCAACAATGATTATTTCAAAGTTTTCATTCTTAAATTTCTCAACACCTTCTGAGGCAATAATTACAGGATCCATTTCTGTATAACTGATCACAAAGAAAACAAGAATAAACAACAAATCAGCAAAGTGTTACCAAAGAAACTAGTTCAAACTTTTATCAGCTGATTACAAACTGGTTAACGATCTGGATTTCAAGAATGATTTTCTCCCATACCAAGCATAAAATTGATTTAAAATGTGTCTAAGTCACTTGCCCTTACTACTCAGCAAAGTGAAGCACAAAGGACTGCCTGTTTCCCCTGCTGAAAACCACGTTAAACAGCCCTTCTCTAGCCCTTCTCTGAAATAAGATTGAACTGAGCACCTAGATAGTACACTCCCTATGAAGCTTAGGGAAAACTTACTTACTGCTTTATAAAAGCTATTTTAAGTTCACTGCTGCCCCTACCTGACAATAAAAATTAAGGGTCCAAAATCATATCCTTTGATCTGTAACAGTACTTTCTGACAATCGGTATGGTAAAGAAAAATAAACTGCCACTCACTGAGAGAACATTCAAGGGCATTATCCCCAGATGCCTGATCTCTTAAGCTATCCTTACCTTCTACTACTGGCAGACAGTACACTGGATTAGGCAGAATTTTCACCTGATTAGAACAAATACTAGAAAATCTAAGTAATTATGCAACACTGAATGGGGCCTAGTGAGACATGTTCAGTAAGGGTCAATACATCGTTGGAATTGAATTGTTCTCTGAACTGATTCTGAAAGATGCTTACCTCCCATAAAAGGGAATTCTTGCTTTTGTGGCGTTCTGCTTTAGCTGGTCAAAAGCACCTGTAAGACAGGTATAGTCAAGGGGCTGTTAAAAAAAAATATAATCTGTAAGTATTAAAGAACCACAGCATTAAGGACTGTGTTACCTGCTCTGTATGTGTCTGCACATATCAAACAAGTCTTCCAACCTTTCCTCTGATAGAAGTATGCTAACTGTGAAAAGAAATCCAAAACAAGCAGTTACACTAAAATCCCATGAGAAAGCATGACACTGTGTAACAACTTATAAGCCACTGAAGTACAGACTCAAAAAAATCAAGCCAGCTTTCCTGTAACTGAGCCTACTTAGTAACACTGTACCAGTACCCAATGTTAGCATCTCTGTTTTTTAAAAAAGTATACTACACAATTTTTAAAGGCAAGATGAAAACAACTGTTTGCCTCTGGTTCTGATTCCAGTTTCCTGAGCTTGGAATGACTACAAATAATACCACTTCCCATTCTACTAACTCCTGGATTCTGCTTGCTGTTAATACTGCAGACAGAACTAGCTTTTAGAAACTACCTCTTGTAATAGTTATTCTCATACTAAAGCTAGAACACAGCACTGTACCAGCTATTAGGAAGAAAATTAACTCTATCCCAGTCAAAACCAGGACACTACCCAAAGCACTAAGTACTTCAATATTAAGTACTGTAATGGCTACAACTTGTACAGCTCTATTGTTTCCATACTTCCAGAGGAGCAAAGACATTTCCATTTCAAGGACAGGTTTTAAAGGATTGAATGAAATCCTTACTTTCTTGTAAAAGTCAGCTTCTCTGGTACAATGTACATTCACAGAATATCTGGTTGACCAAAGACAGACTTCCAAAATATAGTTTGCCTACAGAAGCACTAGAAGAGACTTATGAAATCTGAATAGTGGTATATTTGGCATAGCCTTTGTGTGAATCTCAGAAGCAGATGACTGAAAAAAGCACCAAAGATGCATCTTTTTCCACAGCATATTTTTTTCCTCCCAACAACTATCATAAACAGGTTAAACACTGAATCAGAGTATTCTTTTTTTAGCCTTAAAAAACAAAATCCAAATCTTCTCAATGAGTTTGGGGCTGGAAGAGGTTTCACATCACCCACTCATACTTAACTGAGATGTCTAACACAGATGCCAGCTCCCGCTGGTCTCCCTAAACAGGTAATGGAATGAGATCAGTTCCATCCATAATACTGGTCTTAAACCCAGAAAGAATGTAAGTTCTTGTCCATAAACAGTACTGTTTCATCAAGAGTTAAGTTTAAAAGAAAAATCTTGAGGAAAGTTCTACAGACCATAAACTGCCCCACAAGAATACTACTCTGGACATCGTTCTCATCTCAGAAGCCCCCTGCAAAAATATCTCTACACTGTAATCAGTACTTTCCTACTAATAGAAAGCGCACTGATCACAAGCAAATCATACCAAAGCAGTTCAATGACCACCACCTTCCCCAAGAAATAAAAGACATTAAAAAAACACATGCAAACAGATTCACAGTGCAAGTCACCTTTGAACAGGTTGTTGTTTTACCACTTCCTTGCAAACCAACAAACATTATAATATTCTGTTTTCCTTTGGTAGGTGTCCATGCTTTGACTCCAGGATCTACAAGCTAAAGAACAGAGCGTAATATATATTGCAGAACTGAACTTCAGAAGCACAGAAGAGTGTCACAATCATGCTAGGTGCCTGGTTTTATATTCAGTGCAGGAAACCAACTTATGCATAGTCTAGTTTTATTTTGGCTTAGATGTTTGCTGATTTACAGTGACAAGCAACAGTCTGTGCGAGATATCTAAAAAGACATAATGTTATGCATAATAATTCTGTAACAGTAACAGTGTTAATTTATTTGTAATATCAAGCACTGAAGTCAGGGTGGCCTGTATACATGGCACAAGTATAACAGACAACACAGAAACACGACCTCGACCCCACCATCACTGCTCAAGATGGACCTCTTCTGGTGAGAATCCTACAGTAAAGAAGCCGCCTTAGGGTTGCTGCCTCACTTCTCGAAAAGTAGAAGATACATACATTCCAGAGAACTATCATACGGGTGGACACAGACTACAGAAGAACAAAAGGCTATACTGTTAACTGCAAAAAGGAAAGAATACTGACACCCAGGTACTGACTTGATCCAGCAGGCAGATTAAAGAAAAATGCTGCCATGACTGCTGGGTTGTTAATGAACGCTTTTTCAAAGGATTTTAAGTGGTCTGAGCAAATCTTTACTAGGGTAGCAAAGGTGTGTTTCTGGGACAATCAAAGGCATTCCAGAAACTAACAGTACTTTACCCTTATTTTGTCTTTAAATTTCAACTGAAGATTAAGAACAGCTGAACTTGAAGCTAAAACTGAAGTTAGTCAAATTGATGCCTAGGAAGTAGCTTCTATCAGAAGAACATTACTGGTTGCACTAGTAAGAAGCCTTACAACAAGAAACACAATTGCAGCTACCACACAATAACCTTAACACTTGGCCTGCTACTGCACTGCTTCTACAGTACAGGCTGTACAAGAAAAGTGGCATAATACACAGTTTTGAAGTCCTGCCTACCTTAACAAGTTCCTTAAAGACTGCATGCTGAATCATTTTTCTTTTGTTAAGGCCAGATGCCATTTCTTCCAGATCAATCGCAGACCTGAGTTTAGGAAAACCATGAAACACTAGCATAACTTACAGCATCACTTTAACTTAGGCAAAAATGAAATCTTTGCAACTGGAACAGCACTCTGATTTGCCTTGTGTTTTCACTCAGGACATATTTAAGAAGACATGCACCTGAGACATTACTTTTATATGCAGGACAAAACCAGGTTTCTAGAATACTTGATCTTTCAGACTTGCATCTACTTGAATTACATGTCTGGTAATAATCAAGTAACAACACTGATCTTATACAGATCTACTTATATCGAGGACAGAACATGTGAAGATGAGGTGTCTAAGAAGTAACGAAGAGCTTGTTTATCGTATCATTCAACTGATAACAGCAGCGATATTTTGAACCAAGCCTAACAACAATAACTGGCTAAACTTCATGAAGATTCTTTGAAGGAAACTGGCCAGACATTTAGTTTAAACTGTATTTTCCTGTTAATGATAAACAGTGTGTGTCTAAGAAAACCGTATAAAGTTAGGAGCTATTCTTCTGTAACCTAATGATTACAGTTTTTACAAACATTAGAAGTTTAAGCATTTTGATTAGTTTACTTACTTGACATTTTCTCTGAGTTGCTTCACAAGTTTAATATTAACATCAGCTTCCAGTAATGCTGTACATACTTCTTTTAACATAGCATTTAAAACCTTTGAAGTATAAAAGAAAAATGCTTTTACAATACAAAGTATTAGTCCAAAATAAGATGTGAAAGTATTTACTGTATAACCACTGGCTTTTACAAATTAAATGCATGCAGTCCTATCATACTGACTTCCACAAAGAAAGAAGTCTATGCATTTGTTCCTGTGCAAATCCGATTGAAACTTGACAGGGTAACACTGGAAAAGAAGGCTCCTCAATCTGTAATACGCACACTATACCAAAGTAACACAGAACACTTCCTATTGCATTAAGGACAACAGCAGCTTGCATGGGAGCAAGCCTTCCTAAACTTCCCTGCAGGTACCTCTTAGAGTCAGCTGTAACAAAAAGGGACAAAAAGAATCTCTTAACACAATCTCTGTAAATAAAAGTATCCCTTAAAGCAAAAATGGACACACTGTCATCTGCATTCTCAGAAACTGGACTACTGTTCTGGGGTATGTCTTTTAGGCAAACAGGTGCCTCAGTTAGGAACCCAATTTAGTGGTTTTCAAAGTGAAAAGTCATGAAAAGAAAGATTTTTTCCGAAAGTATCACCTGCATAAATGGTTTCATTTGCACAGCTTGAGCTCATGCAGGAGAAAAGTTTCTACTGCTCAAAGCAAAAACCAAAACTGGGCTATGTTAGATTCAGTTACGGATTTGCCTCCCAGCTTGAGATTTGTTAAAAATCTTTCTTCTGTGCCCAAGTTCCAGCCCTATAACCTTTGACAAGCCCACTTTTTAGTTACTTTAAGCCACTTGTCTGCCAACCCAAGAAGAGTTTCTAACAATTTATTTACTCAGAGGCCATTCTAAACCACCACATCAATTAGTTTCCATCCTGCTTTTGAGTCCATATAACAGAAAATACTTATTTATAATTTCAAACCCTAAATTTAAAGGAAGAAAAAAACCCACCAAACAACAAAAACCAAAACAAAACCAACAGACTATTCCAAGACAAACAGCTTCCTGAGCCTCAAACTGTATTGGCTTGAATATAAAGGCAGCAAAAAACCATAATCCTTGTATTTAAGACAGCAAAGTTTACATTGAAAGCTATTTGTTCTTTTCACACTTCAGCTTCTTGCAGCCATCTCCATAGTCTAGCTGCACACACATGCATAAATAACAGCACTTTATATAGTCCCACAGCCTACCTTCCACCCAACCTTAGGCACATTTTGCCTCCTTCAGTGTTACCTCCTCAGAATGCTAACCTCCCCAAGTACAGCCACCGTGCTCAAGGACCCTTTGACCATGGGACTCACTGTGCCTGAGGCGATTATACATGTCTATATCTGGTTCTAAGTTTTGGAAGTACTATCAGGGAGTTAAAACCTCCTACTTCTACTTGAGAGAAAAGAGCCTCAAGATAACATCAGCCTACTTCAAGCTTCTCATCAGCCTTTGCAAACTTCTCAGAACTTTTTTTCTTTCTAAATGTTAGTGCCAGCACATGTGCATACTACATACCTCTTCATTGATAATCGTAGCATTGCTCAGTGAGCGTAATGCTGAAGTTATTTTTCTTCCAAGATCTGCTAGAACCATTTTGGCAGCTTCAAGTACAACTTAGAAGAACCTGAAAAACAATTAAAAATGAAATTTAAACCTAGTTGAAGCTATGCTTTCACAAAGCAATTATTCCAGTATCTTTTGGGTTAGGAAGCCTGCTTTCCACTCTAGAAAGCACATAAGTGTTACTTTTTTAAAGTTATTTTTAGGAAATACTGGCCTGAAGCTAATTTTAGGCTATCCTGATGGCCTACTTGAAAATAGAGACTCCATGCTGCCATTAGGAAGCATTTCACTGTCTCGAACATTTGTGCATCGAGTTCACTATGAAAAAAACAGTCCAGAGTTCCAGAAAGAGTGCTAACTGCTTTTTATCTTATCAGCAATATGCTACTGGACAGAATAAAACCAAGCAGAATAGCCTAGAAGCTCTGCATCCTGCAAAATATTTTGCTAGCAAAATTGAACATTAATTATTGGTTCTGTTTTATCTACCTTACATTAAATCAAACTGGATTTCCCATTCTTGTAACCCCTCAAACATACTTCAGTTTAAATAAGCAAAATTCACACTGTATTTTTTTAATTTTGGGGGAAGGTTGTTTTGTTTTTTAAAACCAGCCCATTTTTGCTTACTACAGACATGAATTTACATATAAACCTAAAGCATACCACAACTTGTACTTAAGAAACCATAAAGAGTTAATTTCTGAAGTGTATGCATAGTTTAGTCAACAAGCTCAGCCACTCTGCCTCCTATACAAGGTTCTAAGTTATTCAGGAGAACACAAGGCAGAAACAGCAACCTAGAACTCTGAAAAGGGCAAACCAAAATTTGTCTAAGGAGCAAAAAAAGTTGCAACATTATAGTTACTGCTGAAATAGAGAACTGCAGACACTTCTCATTTATCTTCCAATTTTACAGGGTTTTTTCTTCATACCCAAATGAAACTACTCCCTTGCCAATAGCTGAATTCAGAACCATACATTTGAGCTCCTCCATCCAGAAGAGAAAGCAAACTTGCCAATGATGAGAGCCTCTCTAATCAAAGTAGCTGAGAGTTTTCCAGATTTTGGTGAATTTTCCCCCTCCCTCTTCAAATGAGTAGAAGACTAAACAGGCAAGAGAGGCTGGTCTATTTAGTAAAATTAAGAACATATCATTAACTCCATTTATATTTTATTTAAGAAAGAGGGCTCCAACCTAAGAGAAAGAAGTTCATTATACGCACACATGAAGATTCACCAGCTGCATAGGCCCCTAAAAGCAAAGCTTATGATATGTTTACAAATAAGTATGAAAATATATTCCAAAGTATACAAAACAAATCACACACATAAGCCAACCTCCTGAGTGCTTTGCCTAATTGAGAGTTATTATGAAGTTAGCAGTTTAAGAAAAAAAAACAAACAAGAAACAACTGCCAGTCCAACCCCCCTGATATTGAGGCCACAACCCAAACCAAAACCTCCAGAAGTTTCAAGATAAATACATTCAGCCTAAGTACACACCTCAGGTGCAGCAAATGATGCAAATAAACATATGTACAGATTTTAGATTAAATGTACATTATATGAACAGGCAATTCCAAAGTGACATACACTACCATGCCATCTCGATATTTAAAAATTTGTTTATGCTTCCTAAGGAACTCTGTAACATATCTGCAGATCAGTATGCTAACAGATATGGATATCCAGCTTCTTCCTTTGCTGGAAGAGGACTTCTACATGCACCTGAAGCAGGAAAACTCCAAGTTTTCCTTAGGAAACACTTAAGTTACATTCTTGCAAAACAGTTTTGAAAAAGCATTACCACCAATATGATCTACCAAAGGGTGTCGGGAAAGCAGATGTTCAAAATGTTTTTCAAGACTGTTTCCCAGGAAAATCACAGTAACTGCAAAAAAATTCTCCAAAGAAAGAAATAATAAAACGTTTAAAACCAGTACTGCATCTCAGAAAGATCTGAGCTGCTAAAACTGCAGCCATGGACAACACTTAACTAGAACACTTGGATATAAGAGCTTAGAAATTGGATAGCATGACCATAATACAGCAGCCGGGTAAACACCCAATATTTAAAAATAGTTTCCAGAGCTCTATGGGTCTCCAAATACAAAAACTTAAATTATGTCCTAATAAACAAATGTTTCCACTGCAGAACTCCAAAAGCTTCTTCCAACAGCCTTACAGTAAGAATAGAAATAGTGTACTAAGGGATGAGTTTATAAACATTTTAGCATCAGCTGTAGCACATTAAGGATTTATAAGCCATCAGAATTACTAAGGAATGCCAGCTACAAAAAATAATATAACTTTTTATACACAGTCCATCCAAGATGAAAAGACACATAAGCTGTGTTAGCAGGTAGCCAACTTGGACTGGCAGCTGCCCAGGCAGGCACTAACAGTGACTGCACTGCAGAATGACTATAGGCTGCGTTCAGAGCATCTGCAGTTCTGGAAAAGCTTTTTAGCTTTGATGCAGCACTCCATAAACCCACCGTACAGGTCTGAACCTGCCAGTAGCCCACAGTAAAACAACCAGACTGCATCAAGCAGCCCTCGTGCTGAGGAAGGCCGTGAGTGCTACACAGACTAAGCCACCTAAAGCAGAAGCAGCCTGGGCACCCCGGCACTGAGCTCCCAGGTTCCACTGCAGAGCAAAAGGCCTCTCCGCTTGCTGCTGAAAACCTAATTCAGAGGTGGAAACAGGTTGAGCTGCTGCAGCGGCACTCAGCCCCAATAAACTAGCTTCCACACTCTGACGTAACCCGAAGAGAGGCAGAAAGCAGCCCCAAAACCGCAGCAGGGACTGGCCATCCTGCTTATGGCCCTGCACTCTTGTTGTCACGGAAAAACTGTAACCGACGAAGGGACAGCCCTACTGGATGCCCGGCCCCAGCATTTTCCTCGCGCACCCAGAGCTAGCGACCGTCAACTGCCGCGTACCGGGCCGGGCCAGCCCTGTTCCAGCGACGGCCTTGAAGGCGCAGTAGCACAACGGCAGCCAGGGCAGGAGGGCAGCCCCCCGCCCGCTCCCGGGGCCGGCCGGGCGTGGATGTCCGCCGCAGGACCGCCGCTGGGGTTGGGAGGCGGTCCCGCTTCGCGCTATAGCACTGACCGGGAGCAGGGCGCGGGGCCCAGCCGAGCCGCCGCGGCGCCGCCGCCCAACGCTCC